>CEMJ01393671.1:553-17583 GCA_900068955.1 Clitocybe nebularis | reverse complement strand
CATCTGTCAAACAATTGTCCCCTGTTTTTTCTCACCAGCATCGTCATATTTCTGATCATCCAACATTCTCGGGTCCACATTCGTACTTGAGCGCTGATCTTGAAAGTGGCTGGGGAGGATTGGCAGCGAAAATATACGTGATCGGTTCGCACTCATGACGAGGAACGAGGTGGCGAAGTGAATGCAACCGGTAAGGAGGATGCCAGCGGTTAGGGCAATATCTTGTGGCTCGAGTCTATTCCGTCGGAGGGCGGCGATAAAAAGGTTCGTGCAGCCTGCAGAAAAAACGACGCAGGCACTCGTGACGTCGTGGTCACTGTGTTGATTGTTTCTGGCGACAATGAAGAGACACAAGGTAGCATGACTGGGTTGGATATAGTGGATATGTGACCTGAGGGACAGAAGGGGTAGGAGGCCACTGACCAGAGGTTTGCAAGCCATAAAATATCTAGAATTGTGTTAGCGAGATGAAGTATCGACTAACGGGCCCCTTAGCTCACCAACACTGCACCAAGCACCTAGGGAATTAGATGGTGAGACTTTGTAGGTGACCATTCACTCACAATATACAATCTGATAACATGGGGGGGGGGGTAGTTCGAATCCTTGGATGTAGGTAATTGAGGTTTGAAGGGAGCGCTTTATTTACCATTCAAGAATGCCCCAAAATAGAACTGAATATGCTGTGTAACATCGACACATCGATTAGGGTTCAAACCAAATGTATATTCTAATTTTATTCCTGCCAGATGCTACAATGGATTCCATGCAAAGTAAAATGATGAGGAGACGGGTTACTTGAATGAATATGGTAGCGATAGTCCAATTTGATGTATTAAGAAGGAAGTGTATCGTCACAATATCTTTGTGGTCGTATAGTCGGGAGTGCCGATCATGTCGCAGTCGGGGTCTCGCTCAGCTCAGTCTTGGTACTGTTTCCGGTAGGGTTGCGGCTGGCAGCATAACGAGGCAGGGATTCAATGGGTTTTGAGATTAAGTACCCTGTAGGGATGAATTATTACGAATGAATTCAGAATTTTTATTAATAAATACCTTTGAGGCCGGCAGCCTTTTCACCCTGTCTACCAAAGCCAAGACCGGATTTTCCAGAACCAGCTTCCGAAGCACGGCTCTTGTCATCATTGCCTCCCCACATGTTGGAGACAAAGGAAGGTGGGCCAGAAGGCATCATAGGACGGACATCAACACCTGCAACATGTGTAGGCAGGGCGCTCTTGGCATGTTCACGCCAAGATGTCACTGAGCGCTTGGATTTGGCAGATTCGCGCCAGATGAGGCCGACAAGAATGTTCAGGCACCCGATGGAAAAGAGGAAGAAAGCAGCCACAAGAGTGAATGTGTCGACGCGATGAGATAAGACGGCGGCACCAATCCTTGTTGAAAGTCAGATAGAACGGGGAGGTAACGGAAGAAACACATACAAGCACTGCATAAGACCAAGGGCACCAACACCAAAGTCCTTTCCAAGAACGGGGAAAAAGCGATTGAAGAAGGCAGAGGGCCAGCCAAACTCTGAGAGGATGAGTACAATTGTTTGACCGATGATAAGAAGTCTGTTCAAGACCGCCCAAAACGCGCCGGCGGGCTGGTTCGGCACGGTGCTTCCTCTATCATTCATAGAATTTAGAACAAGGTGAAAGCGGATAACAAGAGTTACATACGAGATGTAGTCAAAGTCAAGCATGTCCGTGAGAGTTGTGTTATTAGCACCGGAAGGGTCAGCGTCAACGATTTTGCCTGCGGCGACGAAACGATTGACGGCTTGGATGTCATGGACTAACGTAACGATGTTGCTAGCAAAGACAAGTATGAGAGCGATTATGCTCAAAATGCGAACTGCATTGAGGCCAATGAAAGTGTCTGTTGCGATTGTTGGTCAGTGACGAGCGTCTTAAGTAAAGAAAAAACAACGTACATGCTCGAGGTGGTAGCATCATTTATGGACGTGAGGAGACGACGTGAGTTTGGCTTGAGCAAGAAATTAAGGACAACCAGGCGTGAAACCAGCTAGATGCACCAGCACCTAGATAAATGAATGTAGGAGAGGAAAAGAGAGACGGGGGACGAGTCAGGACTCTAAAGAGAGATAAGTGGGAGATAAAGGACCCTTACTTTTGTCCATGTTGATTTTATATGAATCTCTAGACAGTCTAGGGTTGCCTTGGGTGCAAGCCATTGTTCTTTCGAGCTGCCGTTTCCCTCATTGTTCTTTGTTCATAGAATAATGGCCGCCTGTCACGTCACGTGCAACGCGGTCATATCAATAACAAGTTCCCACGGCCTTTTTTCTTGCTCCCTTGGTCGATGTCCGCAAAACCATATACCTATGCGGCAGAGAGTACGACGACAAATTCTAGTCTTCCCCATGCGCTCCTTCCTTTTCTACAATCCCAGTCGCAGAATACCCTAACACGCCTGTACCAACGGCCCTCTTCATGTCTCTCAATTTTTCGGTTAATCCAGTCCTGTGGTTGCTTTTTTCATCTCTCTGATGAACCATGTAGATTGCTAGCTCCTTTGGAGAGACAAATTATTATGAATTTGCTTTGGCTCGAGTCTGCCATACCTGCCTCAACAATGGCAGCTTGGGTCGTCCGCGAAGGCAAAAAGTATAGTAGATATGTGTTACCTATTGTCAGTGTCTTTCATCGGTTTGGATAGGCTTTACGACGACGCTTTGGTTACTCTGTCCCATCTCCATATATTGCCCAGTTCTTCAGTAAAGCTGGCTTTGAATTCCACCTTTAAAACAAGTTTTCGTCAAGCAATCACTGGAGGGTAATCGGACTCCTAGTCTACAATCTGACAGATACTCAATCGAATTATAGCGGCACAAGCGGAAGTTTTGGTGTCCCCGCAGAAAAGGAAGATAAGCGCCCTCCTTTTGGTGTCGAAGGGCTTGATGGATACGCCTTAGAAAGATGGGAGGTATGAACTGCGTTCTGTAAATTCGGCTAGTCATTGATGTTCAAACCAGACGATTCTTCACTACATGGTATCATCCGGGACAGGGCAGTATCCGACTAAACCTTCACATGGTGTCCTTTTTCTGCTAGAGCGTAGTGGGTTGATGGCCACTTTACGGTAGACATCCTCGAACTCTCAGATATTCTGGATACCAATGACAATTCCCACAGTGGTTCTCCCCTCCAGATAACTTCAGCTGGCTTCCAGTTCCTTCTTCATTCTCCTCATGCGCAACTTTGGGATCTCCTACTCCAGTACCTCCATATGGCCGAGGTGTGTACTCTCATGTCTACAAGGATATTGAGATATTGAATTCTGTCACAGGAAAGGCAGATGGATCTTGTTGAAGTTTTGAGCTTCCTTTTCATGCTGTCTACAATGCAGCTCGGCAGGGTTACTGGTCCCCAACATGGCGAAGGGAAAACGGTATTGACCTCGGCATTTTAGGAATATTCGACAGAAAACCTTGGCGTTAGTCAAAAGGCAATGCTAGAAGATTTGCGCGACTATGGGCTTATATGGCAACGAAGGGTTCGTGGAACCTTATCGACCTATACACGTCTAATTCTAGTGTATATATTAGCCTTCTTCTAAGCGCTTCAGCCCCACTCGTCTGGCAACTACCCTGACTTCCTCGTCTCCACCACTGCCGACGTCGACTGGGACTAATTCCGGACCCAAAGAAGGGTTCATCGTATTAGAAACTAATTACCGGATATACGCCTATACAGGTCTGTTTCGCCACAATTAGACGAGACGGCTCGTTTTCTTACAATCTACAAGATAACCCTTTGCAGACTGCAGTTCTAAATCTCTTCGTCACATTGAAGTATCGTTTTCCTAATCTGGTCGTCGGCTCTATAACTCGAGACAGCGTCAAGAAAGCCCTGAACAATGGGATATCTGCTGATCAGGTTGCTTATATTCTCAGTATCTCGATTTTTCACTAGACCTCATGTTATGATGATAGATAATCAGCTATCTAATCAGCCATGCCCATCCTCAGATGCGAAAGAATGTACGTTTCCACCCTAACCATCCTTGATCGCCCCCCTAACACAACAGCGCAGACTCCACTTTTACCCGTAACCGTTCAAGATCAGATACGGCTTTGGGAACTCGAAAAAAACCGTTTGAAGTCTCAAGAAGGTTCTCCTTCTATACTGCAGTTGGATGACACATACCTGAATAGTGTCGACAGGTTATCTTTATACGGCCTTTGCATCTCAAGCGGATTACGAATTCGTGTTGACTTACGCAAAGGAACTCGATGTTGTCCTTTGGGAGAACACGGCAAAACGTTGCTTCTTTGGCAGTTTAGAGGGACATGCCAATATCAGGGGGTTCATTGAGAGGAGGACCAGCGGTACATGATAAACCCCGTGGCTGGCGACTCCCGGCAGATTATCCACGGATACTACCATGTTATAACAGATAAACTTTTATAAGTAGCTAGATCATATATTTAATGGAGACATCAAAATGTTAATAGAATTGTTGCACCAGTAGGTGCTATGTCAACTTGCATTTCAAGATCGTGGTAATAGGAAGCTATATTTTTTGGAGTGAGAAAAAAGAATCTGTTGTGTTCCTCGACCCTAACGAGTATCGTATATGTTACTCCTCAGGTTCGAAAAGTTCAATGACGTAGAAACAAAGGTTATTGTCATATACTAAAGATTTGCGATACAGTGATGAAACACTAATATTATGCGGCTCGTCGAAACGACCTTCCCCTTCTGCCTCTTATGAAAGAGCCGGTACGGTCCAGTCAATCCAATCCGAGTCAACGAAGCCGAGGCCATTGGCACCATCAGTCCTAATGATATTTGTGTTCGTGGACTGACCCTTCAAGAATTTGTTCACAAATGCATCCAAGTCACTCTGCTGAGACGATGGGAATGCACAATGGTTGTGGTTTCCAACCTGAGATACACCCATCGAATCAGCGGCGCCCAGAGCTTGCCAAATTTTGTTGGCCGTCTTCATGCAGCCCCATACGGATCGAGGTCCCAACCAGTCAATACCGGTGTTGTCGATGACGAATAGGCCCCTTGGAGCAACCAAACCAGCAAGCATGTGGTGGTCGAAGGGGAGTACTGGGACCTGATTAACGTATTGTTCAAATGCCTTGGAGAACCAAACATTTTCTCCGACAATCTCAGAAGCGGTTTGGGTGTTAATACCGCTCTTCAGCATACTATCGGAGATGCGCCAGCAGCCAGCACCACCAGAGCCCGACTCTTGAGGGATGGTGAGGGCAATACGCTTATCGAAGGCGCCGGCAACAAGAGCACCCTTTCCGTTACGAGAACAACCGGTGACACCGATTCTCTGAAGGTTGATATTGAGGCCAGAGGTGGTCTCGAGGGCATCGATGACACGGCTGACTCCCCAAGCCCAGGCAGTCATTGCAGACGCGGAGTGGGTGTTCCCGTAGAGCTGGTAGAATTTGCCCTGGCCCCTGCTGCCGGTGTTGACTTGAGCAGCCATGTCATCGTTGTTAAAGGTGATGATAGAGACACCAGAAGGTGTTGGGATGCTCATACCACCGTATGCGATGATTGCTGGGAAAGGACCAGTGCCGGAGGGTGTGGAGATGGTGACTTGGAAGGAGATGGATTTTCCAGAGTCGGAGACGTTGATGGTAAGCCTTCCACCGGAGAAGGAACCAGTGACGGACTGTGGTTTTGGTGGCAAAGTTCCGAGCTCGTAGCGCTGGAACAACTGACTGATTTCCTCACGGCGGCAGTCCCATTGTGCCTTTGTAGAGATACGGGACCCACCACTGAAGGGGGTGAATGGATCTGGAAGCTTGGCATTTGATTTTAGTGATGGATTGGCTGGGAGGGGAGCGCAAGTTCCCGGCGTGGAGGTTGGCGCAGATGTAGTGGTGACAGTGGTAGGAGGAGCGGTTGTGACAGGTGTCGTGGTAGGTGTCGTCGTCACAGCACCGGGAAGGCACTGGAAGTAGTAATCATTGAGACGAGTGCAGGTCGTGCCGGCTACACAGGTTTTTTGGCCAGTCCATCCAATACCCCCGCCTAAATTGATATTTGTTGAATTATGTTAAAAACACAAGCCGTTTGTAAACATACATTGAGCCCACACTGGCTGTTGCGCAAATGAGGGAATGGCGAGAATGAGAGCGATAAGGGATTGCTTGAGCATCACAGTTGAAATTGCAGGGAGGGCGAAAAAAATAGGAGACAGTGTAGGCCGTCTACCTTTCAGACATGGATAAGTGCAGGTTTTATATGGGGGATGCGGATAAAAGAAGCATTGGCAATGATGTGTTCTCGCGAGGCCACTCCAGTCACATGGATAGCGGGTGCAAAACAAGCTCTCGAGACTTGATAGTTACTCCGATATCGGTCTTCGAGGAAGGTCATCTATCCCGGGATCGTTGACCTCGAACGAATGTGATGAAAGAGTGACATTGACATCCCGACGGTTGAAATTCGCTCTTTTGTGGTGCAGGGTACAACGCGGTGGAGTAAAATCGCTCGAAAAAATATAGTCCATGTACTGCGTACAGTGTCATGTATTTGATGAAGGATGTTCTCGAACAGCAGCGCACTCGATATGTAGTCGTCAATAATTGAGACCAAAATGCAACAGAATGCAACTCGCTTATTCGTAGTTCCGCCGTTTAAGTATACTTCACCGGACCGCTTGCGGACCGCCCTAGCCGCAGCCCTCCGGGTACGCGTTTTCAACTCCCCATATTAAATATAGGACCTAATTAATGGAATGGCCTCAACACATTACCTTTGAAACAGGAATGCAGCCCGGGAGCTTAGAGTAGGGTGAACCGAAGGAAGAATTAGGGAAAATTGGGGGGTGCTAATCTAGCTCAGTTTCGTCGAGAAAGCGCCACTGATTCTCTGGGAAGGTACCAACGCCGAAATTTCGACGGCTTATCCCACTAGGCCTTTTATTCTCTCGCTATCTAGAGGGAGCCTGAGCGATTCCAGCCCCCCAGGCGATGTGTGCTTGATGTGCGCGACCCCGTGATAGGCAGCCATGACAAACATCAACAAACATACCGACCCTAGACATCCACCACCTTTCACTAACTTAAAGCACTGGCCCGGTTTCCCGAGCGATCCGTTGTCTGGGCATGTCTTTGTGGAACTTGCCCTTGGGCCAACAAGACAGTAAATCATGTGCTCAAAAATCACTTCGGGCGGAGAGGGAGGTATCTTCAGCGAGCGGGATGTCGCCCTATGTCGCCGCCTAGTGCCATCTACACCTCGATGGCGCTACTCTTCTCATTTGCACATGCAATGATCTAGGACCACTTCTCTCTATTGAATCCGTCGAGTCCTCTCCGGCGTTGAGAAATAACCCCCATCAAATTCTCATCCGAACTTTGAATTGAACCTGGGTTCTCAGACTCACTATGGACGCCCAAACTCAACTTTAACACCGCAGTCTTCCACCAGCGCAACTTTCGATGCAGCTATAGCGTTACGAAATGGTAAGCGAGGGCTGATTTTAGATCGTATGCCGATCTCTTCGCGACACAATCGGGATTGTCGATCATTAACTGCTATAACCGCTAATCCTTGAGCTCGACACAATAAAAAGTCCTCCATGCCTATGGCTGTCCCCCTCGACACTGAAAAACACCTACCTCATGCGATCCGTACGACTTAGGGATAACTTTTCAAGCACAGGGTTATCTCGTCAAGTCACCCTCAAGAACCAGGCCGCTGTTCGAGATACTTTTAAGTTATAAAACACTCCTGAAAGCGATCTCTGACGGTGATATCCTCAATCCGTGGAATGCACACTATTTGCGTCTCGAAGGAATCAGTAATACAAACCATATTGAATTTCCACTCGTAATCCGGGGTGGAGCGGGGCGCTGGCGTGGAGATCACAAATCACGGGAACCTCGTACAAGCAGCCCACGACCACCGCGAGATGCCTTTGAACGTAATTCTTGTTTAGTCCCAGAAAGAGTTCGAACATACCCGTTGGGAAATCTTGGGCCTCATTTTCAGATAAAAGCTGTCTGCATCACCTAGGTTTTTCCCCCAAGTACTTGGTTCTCACTCAGACTTCTCTTCTCTTTGAATCGCAAACACTCTACGAACAGTCGCCATGTTCAGTTTTTCCAAGCTTGTCACTCTCGCCGTTGCTGCCGTAACTGCCAATGTTGTCGTCGCGTCTCCTACAGCCACTGTTACAGTAATCAATGCGTCGGACATGATTGTGGGGGGAACCGCGTCAAAGCGATCTACTGTTCGTTCTACTGGTTCCAGCTAGGATACCATGATCAAACTAACCAATATTTTTAGGATCAAGCTTTGGCCGGCACCGTTTTCTTCTGCACCGATGCGAATTTTTCGGGAAACTGTTTCCACTATGTGGATATTCCAGACAACAATCTTTGCTTCTCAATGCCTCCTGGTTTCGACAATGGTATGTTTTAAGGCCTTTTGAGCAACAACATGTTCTCAAACGGATTCCATAGATATAAGCAGCTTTGGACCCGACAATGACCTTACTTGCATTCTTTACACGTAGGGAAATTTACACCTTGGGTGTCTCTCATCCATCTTATATTCTTTTCGATAGGGATGGTGCATGTGCCGCTGGTCCAGGTGAAAGGTCTTCGGGGTCGATCTTTTTCCCTGGTAGCACCAATCTTGCCAACATCAATTTCAATGACGTAACGAGCTCGTTCACTTGTAACTTCCTTTAACCCATGGGGGGTCCTATGTAGTTATTTTTTTAAACGAGATCAGATGCTTCTTGGAAATTCCACACTCTAGGGAACCAGTTCCTCGGGGCTTAGAATTATGGTGTTTAGTTTTGGTTCAAACTCGTGTTGTTTTAGGTATTGCCGTGTTTATAACGATTGAAGAAAACGTGATATAATGAATTTGAATATCAAGATGGGATGCCTTGTATGTCATGTACAACAATGTACCAAAGAAGATAAATGCGCAGGAGACTCATTGATTTCATCGTATATTCAGATATTCTTAAAATCTTACTTAATTTACTGAAGGCTTACTGACTGAAAAGTTTTAACTGGTCGCTTTGTTGTTGGCACCACTAGGTGTAGCACCCTTGGATGAAATGGTATCGGCCAGAAGCAAAGCCAAACACCCTATACATACAGCCCATCGGCACGCCTGTCCGCCGAGCGGCAGTCGAAGCTGTAATTGGCACACGGATATCATTCCGGGCCGGAGGGTGACTTCGAATGAAACCTGGTCATTGAGAGTAAAGGGTGAGATGCCTGGGTTCATCGGTACGAAGATGTTTCTTGTTGGTTTCAATACCTCGAAAACACCTTCTGTGGAAGAAGTCATTATGAAGGTGAGAGAACGTTTGATTCGGAAGCTCTTCCGGAGGCATCAGGACCATAGTAAAATATGCAAGAACTTGACCTACGTGCCTTAACACATGCATCGAAGTTGATCACGATGATTTGAGCCCCAAAGTGACCATTTTAGCAGACCATAGAAGGCTCAAAATTAATTTTGGCTGTGGTCAGACGGACTGATATAATCCACCACATCCTCCTACTGGCCATAGTGAATGGTTAATGAATGGCGAAGCTTTGAAGACGCGTCGAAAATTAAAATGGTGTTAAAATTAAAACCCAGTAGACGCGTTCTGTGTCTTGTATTAACCCCGAGGGCCGACGCAATGACGTAGGCAGACGTTATGTAACTCACGGGTCATATTCGTCCTTTCCTAAAGTTCTGACCGGTTCCCGAGCAATATGATAACTGTGCACGGTACTCTGTGGAAAATAACCTTGTTTATCACCTTGAGTCCGGCCACAGGGGTTATCTCTATCAGCGAGTACCTCGCCACTAATGTCATATACACTGGAAGGACCCTAATCGATGGTGCTACTCCTTCCACATGCAATTTTCTATGTTAATTCGCTTCCGGCGTTGAGAAAGAATCCCTATCAAAAATTTGGGGTCTCAGACTCACTATGGACACTCAAGATCAGTATTAACCCCGCAAATCTTCGTCAGGTCGGCTTTTGACAGTCATACAGTCATAATTAGATCACGAAATAGCAAATGCAAGCCGACTTCAACTTTTGTGCCGATCTCTTCGTAACAACAAGTCCTCAAGCTCGACGCAGTACAAAGTCTCTATGCCTATGACTGCTCTTATCGATGTCAAAAAACAACATCTCCAGGTGATCTGCCCGACTTAGGGGCGCTTTTTCACATCGCCCCTCCACCGCCTGGCTGTTCACTACACGCCCTCGCTCCTTGCGCGCTGTTCGGATCTATCCGCACATGTGCTATTTTATTGGGAGAACGTTTTCTCGTCGGGCCACCCTAAGAACCAGGAATCTGCCACAGCTTCTGGGAAACGAAACACTCCCAAAGCCGCACACAAGGCTTTGGCGGCGATATCCTCGATCAATGAAATACACAGTATTTATATCTCGAAAGAATCTGTGTAATGCAAATCATATTGAATTTCTACTCGCGGCCAGTGTTGGAGCGGGGCGCTGGCATTGGGGTGGTTTACGAGTTCAAAGGATGAAAACAAGGTCATGCTAGACCAGCTCACCCAAAGTCTTTCTGTGGTCTATTGTTGCAGCGGGTGTCATGATTGCGTTTCGGCTGCCCATGATCCTTTGGCCATTCCATGATGTGCTTCACATGCTTAGTCTGCCTTCGCCGGGTTTTCCAAACATGTTATTTTTGAACTCGGATGCGCCGCGCTTTGCAACGGTCCGCTAGCTCAAGTTCGAACATATCCGTTTGGCAATCCTGGGCCACATTTTTTAGATAAAAGCTGCCTGATTGCCTATGTTCCCCCCCAAGTCCTCAGTTTTCACTTAGACTTCTCTTTGAATTGCAAACACGCTACGAATAATCGCCATGTTTAGTTTTGCTCGGCTCGTTACCCTCGTCGCTGCTGCTGCAACAGCCAATATTGCTGTTGCATCTCCTGCGGCAACTGTTACAGTTGTCAATGCGTCGGACATAATTGTGGGAGGCACCGCGCCGAAACGATCTACTGTCCGTCTTATCGGTTCCTTCCACTATACCATGTCCAACACTGACCGACTCTTTCAGAATCAGGCTCTTCTCGGCACTGTTTTCTTCTGCACCGACGCGAATTTTTCGGGAAACTGTTTCAACTTTGTGGATATCCCAGACAACTTTCTTTGCTTCGAGGTGCCCCTTGGTTTCGACGACAGTATGTTTTAAAAAAAATGTATTTAAGCAACAACTTCAAGACAGGTCCCGCAGACATAAGCAGCTTTGGTCCCGACAGTGACCTCTCTTGCGTTCTTTTTGCGTACGAAATTTCATACCTGTGGTATATCTCATCCGTCTTATGCCCCCCCTCTTAGGGATCATGGATGTGGCGGCAGGACTTTGGGCCCGCTCCGTTTCCCTGGTATCACCAACCTTGATGACAGTGGTTTCAATGACGTTATGAGCTCCTTCACTTGTAACTTCGTTTAAACTGTGGGTGGGTGGGTGGGGGGTTTGGTTTAGTTTGATTGGAGTCCTGTGTGGTTATTTTCTTCAGCAGAGTCAAGTGCCCCTTGGAGCCTCCACATTCCGAGGGGCCATTTTCCTGGCGGTTAGAAGTATAGTGTTTAGTCTTGTTTCAGCCTCTGAGTTGTTGAGGATTGCAATGTTTATTACGGTTAGGCTATGAATTTGAATATCAACCCGGTAAACAAGTTGAAGAGTGGCATCGTTAGAGTGAAATTGGCACGGGGCAGGTACTGCTGGAATCTGGCTCATGAGTCTGTTCGAAGGTCTTTTCAGTCATCGTTCAAGTTCCCAACCCCATTCTTCTTGTTCGCATCTGCTGTACAATAAAATCTAAAGCTCCAGAGCTAAAGTAACCCAGCTATTCGCTGCATTCCATTTCCATCCGCCCTCGCCTCTTGCAAACTGTTCCAATCTAGCTTTGGCTATCCTGGGGATGTGTTGCACATGGTTGGTCTGCAATTTCCAGGCCTGCGAAACTCGTTATTTTTGAACTCGGACATTCTGTGCTTTGCAACAGTCTGCTAGCTCAGGCTAACTTATTCATTTGGCGATGGCCATTAATAGGCCTCATTTTTTAGATAAAAGCGGCCCACATCCTCTAAGTTTTCCTTCCGAGCACTTGCGGGCTTCTCTTCAAATTGCAAACACTCTACGAATAATTACCATGTTCAGTTTCGCCAAGTTCGTCGCCCTTGTCGCTGCTGCTGTAACAGTCAAAATTGGCGTTGCATCCTCTATAGTAGTTGTTGCAGTGATAGAGGCCCCGGCAAGAGTATCAAGGGCACCACATTAAATCAATCTACTGTGTGTCCCACCAGTTCCTACCGTTATGTCTTCTTCGATAGGGATGGTGCATACGCCGCTGGGCCAGGTGAAAGATCCCAGCATCAAATTCCAATGACGTTACGTGTTCACTTGTAGCTCCCTTTAACCTAAGGGGGGTCCAGACAGAGTTATTTTTTCAACAGAATTAGATGCTCCTTGGAAGTTACACACTCCCGGGAACCACTTTCTCGGGGCTCAGAATTCTGCTGTTTAGTTTTGGCCCAGGTTAAAGTCGTGTTGTTTTAGCCGTGAATATCAAGACGAGCATGTATAATGCCCTATGTTTGCATGTTATGTACAGAAGAAGTATATATGATGGATAGTATCATCAAAATGGAATGGCAAGACAAACACACAGAAGACTCACTGTTTTTTTATATGTTCAGATATTCTTAAAATCTCATAGCGCACGTTCGACCTTTGAATGAAACAGTATTGGCCAGAAGCAAGGCCAATCACTCTATACATACAGCCCGTCGGCACGTCTGTTCGCAGAGCGACAGCCGAAGCTGCAATTGCCACACGGACACCATTCCGGGCTGGAAAGTGAATTAGAATGAGGCCTAGTTATTGAAAGCAAGAATGGAATGTCTGGCTTCATCAATACGAAGGTGCCTCTTGTTGGTTTCCCTCGAAAATATCCTGTGAAAGAAGTCATTATCCAGAAGGTGAGAGAACATTGGATTCGGGAGCTCCTCCGGGGGCATTAGGACCATAGTAAAACATGCAGGAACTTGATCTATGTGCCTCAACACATGCGTCGAAGTTGATCACGAATGACAGACTGATCATCTTGGAAGACCATAGAATACTCAAAATTAGTTTCGGCCATGGTCGGGTGAACTGATGTAATTCACCATGTCCTGCAGTGTTTTGGTAGGACACATAACGATCATATATTTTAGCAAGATATGGAGGGAATCCAATGTCGCTGAGAGCTAATATACCTTCCAAGATCGCACGAACGACAAGTACCAGCATGATAAAGAAGCCAGTTTCCCTTTTCTCTTTCCAGTTGTTATTGTCGCCATAAGATCCTTATCATTTGTAACTATACATACTTGTTCCGCCTGGTAATCATGCGGTTCGAAAGGCAGTGTTCTTCCGAATATCCTCCAAACCAGTCAGAACCATTAGGGGGTATCACGATGTTTGTATAGATCCATAGGACTTGATGTTGTCGAAGGTAAGATTGGGAGCATCGGAGGACGATTAAGATATTTTTTATTCACGAAGAAGTGGATAAAGACAATCAGGTAAGCATAGCTGCGTTGCAGTTGGACATTGTTCTGTCTGTTTGTCCTTACTTTGTCGGTATTAACCCCGATACAAATGACGTAACCTATAAGTTGACTCACGAGTCATTTTCGCCTTCTCTCACTAAGTTCTGGCCAATAATCTGTTGCTTGGGCATGATATGATCTAAGTATGTCTCTGGAAATGATTCTTGATTATCACTCTGATTTTGCCACCTTCACTGGCCATGGAAGAACCCTGATCGATGGTGCTACTCCTTCCACTTCCGCATGCAATTTTCTATGTTGATTTGCCTCCGGCGTTGAAAAAGAATCCCTATCAAAAACCTGGGGGTCTCAGACTCACTATAGACATTCAAGATCAGTATTAACCCCGCAAATTTTCACTAGGTCAATTTTTGACAGTCGTGACGAAATAGCAAATGCAGGCCAACTTCAATCTGTGTGCCGATCTCTTTGTAACAACAAGTCCTTGGGCTCGATGCAATGCAAAGCCTCTACGCCTATGGCTGCTTTTAAAAAACAACATCTGCTTGACTTATGGGTGCATTTTCACATCACCCCTTCACCGCCCAGCTATTCACTGAACACCGCCCACCCTTGCTTCTTGCAAGCTGGGTCCGATCTATCCGCACATGTGCAATCTGATTCGGAGAATGTTTTCTCCTCGGGCCATCCCAAGAACTGGCCATATGCTAAGGTTTCTGGGAAACGAAACGTCTCACACAAGGCTCTGGCGGTGATATCCTCGATCAACCAAAAAACATGTTATTTGGTCCTCGAATAAACCTGTGTAATGCAAGCCATATTAAATTTCAACTTGCAACTAGGGGTGGGGTGGGCCGCTGGCGTTGAAATCATGGGTTACAAGTTCGAAGAATGAAAGCGGTTTCATGCCAGACCAGCTCACCAAAAGTCTTTCTGTGATCTATTGTTATAGTGGATGTCATGATTGCGTTTCGGCTGCCCATGGTCCTCTGGCCATTCTATGATGTGCTTCACATGCTTGGTCTGCATTCGCTAAGCTTTACAAACTCGTTATTTTTGAACCCGGACATCCCGTGGTTTGCAACGGTCCGCTAGCTCAAGCTCGGGTGCATCCATTTGACAGTTCTGGGCCTCATTTTTCTGAATAAAAGCTGTCCAGATCCTCTAGGTTTCCTCCCAAGTACTTGGTTCTCACTCAGACTTCTCTCTGAATTGCAAATATGCCACGAGTAATCACCATGTTCAGCTTCGCGAAGCTCATTACTCTCGTCGCTGCTGCTGCAATAGCCAAGATTCCCGTCGCATCTCCTGCAGCAAATATTACGGTTGTCAATGCATCAGACATGATTGTGGGAGACACCATGTCGAAGCGATCTGCTGTTCGGCCTATTGGTTCCTTCCAGTACACAAGTCCAAAACTGACTAATTCTTACAGGATCAGGCTTTGGCTGGCACTGTTTTCTTCTGCACCGATGCGCAATTTTCAGGAAGCTGTTACCAATATGTGAATATTGCAAACAATAGTTGCTACCCGATGCCCGATGGTTTCGAGAACGGTATGTTTTTAGGCGTTTTGAGCAACACCATGGTCTCAGAGTTGTTCTATAGACGTAAGCAGTTTTGGTCCTGACAGTGACCTCACTTGTACCCTTTCCAGGTATGGGATTTCACACCTGTGGCATCTCTCACTTACACCTTCGATAGGTTTGGTCTCTGCCTGGACTTTTTTCCTTCACCCCCAATCTTTTTCCCTGGTATCTTCGATCTTGCCGGCATCGGTTTCAATGACGTCATAGCCTCGTTCCGTTGTCACTATTTGTAGGGGCCGCTTTAGTCTAGATAAAGTCATACGTACAGAGAGTTGCCATCTAGGTGCCTGTGGGTATGGTGTTTAGGGGGTAGTTCAATATTGCACTGCTTACAACATCTGGAGGAAATTTTGAATGTCAAAGACTACAATGTCCCATGTCTATTAGTAATTATAGAAGAGGGGGGACTGCCGGAATCCAGCCCGTGGACTTATTTGAAGATCTCCCCAGCCGCTGCTGTTCAAGTTCGGCTCGTTTGCATCTGCTGTGGAATGAGCTTTGGCATCTCAGGCTAAATCAATAGCGATAAGAATAGAAAAAGAAAGGGAAGGTCTGAACTTATCATATAGAAAGGATTGACTAAATACCCAAGCCCAGATAGTCATCGCAGAAGCGGGTAACCTGTGGCCCCTGCTGGTGCTGACTTAGCCATGTCATCATTGTTAGGGGGGATGATCACGGCATCAGAGGTCTTGGGATGCTCATACCACCGTCTGATCTCTGGGCCAGTGGCGAAGTGGTAACTTAGAAAGGGATGAATTTTTCAGGTAGCTAGCAGAGGGCCGGTAGCAGGCTGTGGTTCTGGTAGCAAAGCTCCGAGGTCGTTGCGCTGAAGTAGCTGACTTTCCTCTTCATAGTATAGTCCTATTGTGCCTTTGTGGAGATACGGGACCCGCCACTGAAGGGAGCGAACGGATCTAGAAGCTCGGTATGTGATTTGTGATGGTTTGGACGGGAGGAGAGAATGGTTTTCAGGCGTGGAGGTTAGTATAGGTGTATTGGTGATAGTGGAAGGAGTACAGTCTGCGGGAGGGCCACGGTTCAAACGTTCGAATATTGAAGACGCGTCGAGACCGCGGTGTTCGGTGGACGCGTTCTGTTTATTTGTCCTTGATTATTTCTACACGTGATACCTCCAAGTCGTCATCTTTCTGCCTCCAAAGTTCTGGCATCTCTCTAATGTCTCGATGGCAATGCAGCATGCACTGGTCCATTTTTTTTGGCTTGATCCGTTCCTCTAGTATCACCAATCTTGCCAACAATAAATTCAATGACGTTATGAGCTCCYTCACTTGTAACTTCCGTTAGACCTTGGGATGTGGTTTGCAAGTGGTTTGGTTTGGATGCAGTCCTATGTAGTTATTTTCTTTGGCGGAATCGGAGCTCCTTGGAGCTTCAACACTTCAGAAAGCCACTTTCCCGGTGCTTAGGAGTATACCATCTAGTTTTGATTCATTCAAGTATCATGGTGTTCATAATGGTTGGAGGAAATCTGATATTATGAATTTGAATATCAAGACAGGTATGTACGGTTGATTTATAATCTAGAATGAATAGTAAGGTAGATGCATTGTGGAGTGGGGGACTGCTAACATTTGGCTCGTGACTCGGCTCGAAGGTCTCGCCATCAGCCATCGTTATTCAAGTCCTCTAACCTGTTGTTCTCGTTCAGCTTATATATTGCGATCATGATTTGCATGTGTGGGCGATGACCATGTGAAAGATAGCGAAGGACTGCCCACGAAGAATCCCCATTATGATCTCCCCACTTGTGACTTCTTGTCAGATATTTCTAAACGGCCGGCATGGATTACCTATCATTGGCAGAAGACTCGCTTCCTTTCATAGAATATACATGGTCAAATTTTCTC
>CEMJ01393669.1:31324-47003 GCA_900068955.1 Clitocybe nebularis | reverse complement strand
TTGTTGTCACGTGTATGCCTTGACCCCAACTTGCTTTTTGCACAGCTTTACATGCATCCACTGACGCCAGGCAACTTGCACGACAAAATAACCAGTGGTAAAATAGATCTCGACTTACCATCCGAGTCAAAGTAGGCGCCAATTCCCGAGCCGCAGATGCGACAATCGCCAATACTAAAGCGCTCATACCAAGTCCCTCTTAGCTCAGTTGGTAGAGCGCGTCACTAGTAATGTTGATTCCTAATCAGCTTGCGTGAAATGACGAGGTCAATTGTTCAAATCAGTTAGCGGGAAATATTTTGATTGTCTAGAGTCTTTTTTGCTTGCCCGAATCGCTGTGGGGCCCCGAATTTCGAGGTGTTGATGTCTAAAGACGGTTATCGGTCAGCTCCCGTTCAGTCCTTCTTTAACGGCGTAGAGGTTCATTGTACAGACCGGGTCATTGCGCTCTCTGTCCTACTAAGTAAGTCCATAAGCTGAGAAATGAGATATTGTTTCTTTTGGTTTTGGTTTTGGGACCTTTGGTGCGAGTAGGCGCTGAATGCGATCATTTGTTTTTGGATGTATTCGTGAATCAACGGTGCTAAAAGTACCCCACAATACCCTCGCTCATACAGACGCAGCCTGCCCCACGACCCACAGCCCAAAGGAAGACATGGGCGCTCCTCGATATGGCCCCTCATGGGTTTTAGAGTTGTTCCATCTTCAATAATTTCACATGCTGATCTTTGGGTAGGGCATACAGACATAGCCCGCAATTCGCTTTGCTTCTGCCCTTCGATCATATTTATCAAAGTTTAGTTTGACCGGAAGTGGCTAACAGGGTCAAAAGTCCTGTGTAGCAGTTAAAATTTGATTCCACACTGCGAACCCAGCCATCCGTGAGATCGAATGTGAGTATCGGAAATAACGCCTGCGCCCAACAACGCACTCGCTCAGGAAACTTACTCTGGGACCATCGGAACCTGCCCTGACTGGGAGCGCACGCTCGATTGCTCCGCATATGAGGGTGGGTCTATAAGTATCGTCACAAGAGCATATCGTAGGACGGAGTCTCAACAAGAGTAGTCACGGCATGTTAGCTCCCTTCCTTTACTCGTCGGACGGAACATTTCCTTATTTCCATAACGCATTACATGCGCTCATCAGGAAGACCCTGTGATGCTGGAACACGCCGGGGGGGATGTAGACGTCGGTAATATTGTCCAACAATACGATGAGTATCATGGGCCCTGGGGCAGACCAATTACTCAATTCAACGTGTGATAAAATTTGACCATGGTCCCGTGGTTTATTTGATTATCACTGGCGTTGTGCTGCATGATCTGGCATAAATAGTTGAACCACAAAGGGAACTTACAAGGAACTTGAAGCTTATGGGTTAGAGAAGAAGAGCGCAGTTCGGATTTATCATGATTTGATCATGACATCGCCCCGGCGGATCCGGAGTCTGTTGATGAAATTCACACGCCCTGTCCAGCGCCGTTGTGAACTTCTTTTGACACCAACCCTCGCCGTAAAGCTCATGTACGCATGTCTGTTCTCCTGGAAACATCTTTGGGCGACCTAGTTATCGACCTTGAAGTTGAAGCATGCCCCAAGCTGTGTGAAAACTTTCTCAAGTTGTGCAAAGTGTATTATTATAACCTTAACGCGTTCTTCAATGGTGTGTTTGGCAGATTTATTATCCTTGAATTTTGACGCTGAGGTCCGCATATATCTAGTCTCAAAAGATTTCTTAGCCCAAGCTGGAGACCCTAGTGCCACAGGAACGGGTGGGGAATCAATATGGTCTTACATCGCATCTGGATCATCCGCCGGAGAATCATCTGCACCGCGATACTTCCCACCCGAAATTCTACCTAGGCTGAAACATACACACAAGGGCACAGTGTCAATGGCCGTCGCCCCTGCACTCGAGGGTCAGACCAAAGGTGGATGCGGAAGCCAGTTCTTCGTCACTCTGGGCGACAATATCGACTACTTGGATGGCAAGCACGCGGTTTTCGGCCATGTCGTCGAAGGACTTGACACTTTGGACAAACTGAACGATGTGTTCACCGACCAGGACGGACGTCCGTTCAAAGACATCCGGATTCGCCATGTGGTAATTCTGGGTGCGCCGCTCGATCTGATTTAACCTCTAGGAGCAAACCACTTACTTCAAACAGATGACCCATTCCCGGATCCACCAGGTCTTATTAAGCCTCCCTCGTCTCCTACGCGCCCACCCGACAACTCCACTCGAATCGCTGAGGATGAGGACCCCCTTGCCACTCTCCCTGAAGAGGAGGAGGAGCGGATTCGGCGCGAAAAAGCGGCCGCGGCTTCGGCCCTGACATTAGAGATGGTGGGCGACCTTCCATTCGCAAACGTTCGACCACCCGAAAATGTTTTGTTCGTGTGCAAACTCAATCCTGTCACGCGTGATGAAGACTTGGAGCTTATCTTTTCACGGTTTGGTACCATCATGAGTTGCCAAGTAATCCGAGACAAGAGGACCGGGGATTCTTTGCAGTATGCATTTATTGAGTTTGACAAAAGGGAAGATGCGGAACAGGTAGATAGCAGCTTACGTTGCGCCACATTGTTCCTCGGATCTCTGACGGATATACGGCACAGGCTTACTTTAAAATGCAGAATGTGCTTGTGGATGACCGCAGGATATGGGTAGATTTGTGGGTTATTTATATTACACCACCACTCTGTGCCTGACATAATTCCTCATAGCTCGCAATCTGTTGCGAGAATGAACACCTCCTGGTCTAACGACATAAAGAAAGCCCCGCGTACTGGCGGTCGAGGAAGTAGTGGTTTCGCTGGAAGAGACGACCTGGAAAAGACCAGTCGATACCGAGACGCAGGAGACAGTGGGCGAGGACAGGGGTATGGAATGGTCTTTGACGTGCCGAGTGGCAACACCGGATCTCGCCGAAAAAGGAGCCGAAGCCGAGAGCACACCGATGGACATCGCCGGAAGCGATCTAGATCACCGGAGCCGAGGCGCCGGCGTAGCAGAAGCAGAGATGACCGCCGGAGAAGATAATATAAATGTCTATTTGTCTGTGTTTGTTGCGCCCTCAGATCTTCCCTAGCGTCCAATCAAGGGCGGTGCTGGTTGGTGAGCCGCCCAATTGATTTCGTTTTGATTCATACTGTTACATCTATTGCGGTTGCTAGCGTGGTGGCAGACTGTCCCCACTTGACGCTGTGCTACCCGTTATATCAATGCCTTACTCGGACTCAGCCCCTCTCCTTTTATATTTGACTCATTCAGAGCCATATATTTAAACCTGAACGTCAAGTTTTTCTCCTTCAATCACGCCACCATGACCATTCCACAAGCCTTTGACTCGCTCGACGCAGATATTATTCTCATCTCCTGTGATGAGCACAATCCCACTGAGTTTCCCGTTCACCGCTCCATTCTTTCTGCCGCATCCCCTTTCTTTTACGGCATGTTCACATTACCCCAGAAACCCACAGCAGACAAGGAACTCCCCTGCATACCTGTTTCAGAATCATGCCAAACGCTGGACACACTCCTGCGTTTCGTGTACCCCATTCAAGATCCTCCCATAAGCTCGCTCGATGAACTAGTCCCCATCCTCGCTGCAGCGGTCAAGTATGACTTCTTGTCCGCCACCGCCACCCTCCGCAGCCTCCTCGTATCACCCTGTTTCGTGAAGAAAGAGCCCACACGCGTATATGCCATCGCCTGTCGTTTCGATCTCGAAGAGGAAGCTCGAATTGCGTCGAGATATACACTGAACGTCAATGTGCTCGACGCTCCTCTCTCTGATGATCTCAAGTATATCACAGCGTACTCCTATCACCGATTACTCGACTTGCATCGCCGGCGAGTTCAAGCCGCGCATGAGATACTGAAGCTCCCTGGTGACATCAAGTGCATGCAGTGCAACGGGTCATCATTTTCCGTGTACGCCGCACCCAGGTGGTGGTCCCATTACGAGAAGCGGGCGAGAGAGGAGCTGAGTGTGAGACCAACGACAGACGTCATCTTTCAGATGGAGTTTATAGCACAGGCGGCGATTTCGGCGGAGTGCCCGCGGTGTGCGGGTAGTATATTGGACTCGTGGAGGTTTTTGCAAGACTTGAAGAAGGCGATCGACGATCTGCCTGCGACGATATGAGCAAGAACAATCACGAACTTTTTGGATCTTATCTTATCTCACTTCAGTATAATCGACTTCGGCACTATGTAGATTCATTTTGATCTGGCCTTCTCTAATACTACCATGACATATATACCCTCGCAATTATAGTCGTCCTTTACCCATCTTGTAATGACTATGCATATTCTATACACTTTTTTTTCTTCAATTTCAACACCCCAGAGTTTTTCTCACTGATCGATAGGCCCAACTTTAGCCCCTCAAGATCCTTCCGATCCGGCGACGTACATCAACCACAGGACTATTGCAGCTTCGCGGGTGGATCCATGCAATTTTAAATACGAACCCAGCACCCTTCTTCCCTCCATTACCACCATGTCCACTCCCCAGCTTGCCACTTTCAAGATCCCGGCGATCGAAAATGAGCCCATGGTAAGGCCCTAACTCTTCTTAACTCCGCAGGAGGTAGAATCGCAATCGCTGACGATCCTCAATAGAGGCCCTACGCCGCGGGCTCTGCAGAGCGCAAAGCCTTAGTTGCGGCCATCACTCAGATGGAGCAGGAGCTGCCCTTTGAGGTGCCCTGTATTGTCAACGGAAAAGAGGTTTTGACCAATTCTTACTGCCTTAGCCGGATCGGCTCACGTAGATGTGCAGGTCAGGACGGGGAAGCTTGCAAAGCAGCCTATGCCTCACAACCACGCCGCCCACCTCTGCTCTTATCATGAGGCCGACGAGGCGACCGTTGCGAGCGCGATCGAGGGTGCGCTTGCTGCCAAAGCAGAATGGGAAAGCATGCCATGGAACGACCGCGCAGCCATCTTCCTGAAAGCTGCAGACCTCGTTAGTGGGAAGTACAGATACAAGCTAATGGCCGCAACGATCCTCGGCCAGGGAAAGAACGCATGGCAGGCTGAGATCGATGCTGCTGCGGAGGTCCGTCTTCTCTGTATCATGTGAAGAGGAAGGTAAAGGTCTAAATCGGATGAGCAGTTGACAGACTTCTTGCGATTTGGTGTCAAGTTTGTTGAAGAGCTCTATGCTCAACAACCATCTAAAAATTCTGCTGGCGCTTGGAAGTAAGTTATCTTCAAGCCGGCTTCGCCCCCCTGATTCACATGATTCCCCCAAAGCCGTGTCGAGTACCGTGCCTTGGAAGGGTTCGTACTTGCAGTCTCGCCGTTCAACTTCACTGCTATTGGCGGTAACCTTCCAGGCAGTATGTGTTCTCCCTTCCTTCATGTCCACACTCTGATTCATTTTCAATACAGCACCTGCATTGGTCGGAAACGTCGTAGTATGGAAACCCTCCCCCGCTGCTACATATTCCAACTACATCATCCACCAAATCTTTACTGAAGCTGGTGTTCCCCCTGGCGTTATCCAATTCACACCCGGACCCCCTGCGGAAGTCGTCGCACAGGCGATTAATAACCCCAACTTTGCCGCGTTGCATTTCACAGGCAGCACTTTTGTATTCAAGAAGCTTTGGAAGGATATCTCCGCGAATTTGGATGTGTACAAAGGATACCCAAGAATCGTCGGAGAGACGGGCGGGAAGAATTTCCATATCATCCACAAATCCGCAGAGATTAGAAATGCGGTTATCCAGTCCGTGAGAGGCGCGTATGAGTACCAAGGTATGGGACTGGATTTTCGTTGAATGCAAGGGCTCGAGCTAAGACATGATGACAGGCCAGAAGTGCTCTGCCCTTTCAAGGCTCTATGTATCCACGTCTGTGTGGAATGCAGGTTTCAAAGACCAGTTACTTACCGAAATTTCTAAAATTAAAGTTGGATCGCCAACGGATTGGACGAACTTTATGGGACCAGTGATGTCAGTGCAGCCCAAATTTATTGTGAGATGTGTATCCAGAAAGCTAAACGGAAATCACAGTGGGCGGCCCGCTTTCGACAAGATCATGGGTTACATCAGGAAAGCAAAGGATGCTGGTGGCGAGGTACTTATTGGTGGAACAGGTCCGTTCTTCTGCGGGAGATTGTTAACCTTACCCCCACTAACCTACTATATTCGGCCAGGCGACGATTCAAAAGGTTACTTCATCCAACCCACCGTTATCTTGAGCAAAGATCCTAGATCTGTCACACTTGTGGAGGAAATCTTCGGCCCCGTTCTCACTGTTCGTTTTTATCGTCCCACCCTCACACCTGATGCTCATGCAATTTCCAGGTCTTCCTCTACGAAGATGCAGATTACGAGAAGACTCTTGATCTTATCGATAACACAACTGGTTATGCACTGACTGGAGCCATGTGTGTCTCAGTGATTCTTTCTCACGCCCTAAAAAAAACTCACGACACGTACCATGACAGTTTCTCCTCAGAGCGCAAAGCGTTGCTGACGGCAACCAACAGACTCCGAAACGCTGCTGGAAACGTTTACTACAACGAAAAATGTACGGGCGCTGTTGTGGGTCAGCAACCCTTCGGCGGTGCACGTGCGAGTGGGACAAATGACAAGGCTGGGAGCATCAGCATCTTTTATCGGTTCGTCAGCGCCAGAAGCATCAAGGAGAACTTTGTTGGTTTGGAAGACCTCCACTATCCTTCCAATCTGGTTTGAGGAACGATCTATGAGTAAGCGTGGAGGGCTGTTTATAGCCAGGGACACATCTGTATGGTCGCACCGTTGACGGCATTAATAACTGAAGAAATTAAATTTTTGTGTCGGAAGTAGAGGAGTACATTGCTAGTCGAGACCCAACGGTCCGGTTTTAATGGGAGTCCTGGGACGTGATTTGCTCTTCTTACGTCTGGAGTAGTAAGTTGTTCACCACGTATTTACATGTGTTGTGCAGGGGCTTTAGGTGTGGACAAGCGTGGGATAACGGCACCTGATTTATTTAAACTTGTAGCGAAACTCCAGGCGCCCAGTTTCAAGTCATTACGAGCTCGAGCGCAACAACAATCTTCTAACGATTATCATGGCATCCTCTTCAACTACATCTAAAGTCTTTCCTCCTATGCCTGCCCGCACGGCAGATCTCGACGAGACATGGACCTATCTCAGTGAAGGTGTTGATCACATCATGACCCGGCTCGAGACTGGCTTGTCTTTTGCTGATTACACAAGTTTATACACTACCGTTTACAATTATTGCACATCTACGAAGATGCATGGAAAGTTGGAGGGAAATCGAAGTGAGCCCCTTATTTGAGTGGCATCGACGGTGTTGAACACATCTCATTACAGCGGGCGCCAACTTGGTGGGCTCAGATCTATATAAGAAGCTTTCCGCATATTTTATTGCACATTTCAAACCCATGATCGAAGTCCGTAGATGACCTCTTGGACGCGTTGTTCTGATGACTCACTGGCAATCCAGACGTCTGAAACATTACAAGATATAGATCTTCTAAAGCACTATGCGTCGGAATGGGATCGTTACACCACAGGCGCGAATTATCTTAACCGTCTGTTCGCATATCTCAATCGTTATTGGGTTAAACGCGAGAGGGATGAAGGCAAAAAAGCTGTCTACCAAATCTATACAGTGAGTTTTAGAAAATAATGTGATGGATCCCGTCTTGAATATTTAAAACGATCATATGATAGCTCGCACTTGCCCAATGGAAAGATTTCTTTTTCCTCCGTGTACAGAAAGAGGATGCCAAGTTGGTGAATGCCGTTTTGCGACTCGTGGCTCAGCAACGTAATGGCGAGGCAATCGATCAAGGGCTCGTAAAGAAGGTTGTGGACTCATTCGTTTCACTTGGCCTTGATAACGCCGATCCCGACAAGGAATGCCTTGATATCTACAAGGAGCATTTTGAAGCGCCTTTTATCGACTCTACAGAGCAATATTATAAGAAGGAATCAAAATCATTCCTTGCTGAGAATAACGTCTCGGATTATTTGAAAAAGGCAGAGGATCGGCTTAGAGAAGAGGAGGACCGTGTCGAGAGGTATCTACACACCAAAACGCGCAAAGATTTGATCAGCAAATGCGAACATGTTCTTATTCGGGAGCACTCCGAATTGATGTGGGAAAGCTTCCAAACATTACTTGACTTTGATCAAGACGAGGATCTGCAGCGTATATATGCCCTCCTCTCACGCATACCTGAGGGCCTCGAGCCGCTCCGCAAGAAGTTCGAAGGCCACGTAAAACAGGCTGGACTCTCGGCGGTGTCGAAGCTTGTCGATGGAGGGGGTACAAATATTGATTCAATTGACCCAAAGGCATATGTAGACGCATTACTGGAGGTCCATCGCAAGAATGCGGAGACAGTTACAAGAAGCTTCAAGGGCGAAGCTGGTTTTGCAGCTAGCCTCGATAAGGCATGTCGAGAATTCGTCAACCGGAATGCAGCAACAGGAAGCTCGTCGACGAAATCTCCAGAACTCATTGCGAAGCACGCTGATATGCTCCTGCGAAAGAGTAACAAGATGGCTGAGGAAGACGACTTGGAGGGAGCATTGAACCGTGTGGTATGTCCAATCTACAATACTCGCAGACCCGGCAAATTTCAGGTGGCTTACAGGTGGGCTACCTAATAGATGATTCTCTTCAAGTATTTGGAGGACAAAGATGTATTCCAAACGTTTTACACAACGAAACTTTCAAAGCGGCTGATCCATGGTGTATCTGCCTCGGATGAGAGCGAAGCGAGCATGATTTCGAAACTCAAGGAGGCCTGTGGTTTCGAATACACAAATAAACTTCAGCGCATGTTCACTGGTGCGTTTCTCTCATAACTACTATATTCTCTAAATATTAAAGTTTATTTCGATAGATATGAGTCTCAGTAAAGATCTCACTGATTCGTTCAAGGACCGAATGTTACAGAATCATGATGACATGGACATCACATTCAGCATCATGGTTCTTGGAACCAACTTTTGGCCCCTCAACCCACCCGGGCACGATTTCGTTATCCCCACTGAAATTTTGTCAACGTACGATCGATTCCAGAAATACTACCAGACTAAACACTCCGGTCGTAAGCTAACCTGGCTATGGAACTACTCCAAGAACGAGCTGCGGACAAACTACCTCAACCAGAAGTACATCTTAATGACCAGCTCCTATCAGATGGCGGTTCTACTCCAGTATAACAGAAACGATACACTCTCATTAACCGAGCTGGTCGCTGCCACTTCTATTACCAAGGAGCTCCTGACACAAGTCCTTGCCCTCTTGGTGAAAGCCAAGATCCTTATCAATGAGGAAAAAGACCAATATGACCTCAATCCTGGTATGTTCAGGTCTAAGCCATCAGATTATTGTTTACGAATCGTCTCTACTCTTATAGGCTTCAGATCGAAGAAGATTCGAGTTAACTTGAACTTACCCATCAAGGCCGAGGTTAAAGCTGAATCCTCTGATGTCCTCAAGGCTGTAGACGAGGATCGCAAATATGTTATCCAGGCGACGATCGTTCGGTGAGTTCCCCTTCGTATGTTTATATCTAAAGCAAGCACTGATTTCCAAGTACAGTATCATGAAAGCGAGAAAGACGATGAAGAACCAGGCGCTAATTCAAGAAGTCATCTCCCAAATCTCGCAAAGGTTCGCACCTAAGATCCCAGATATAAAAAAGGTTGGTTTATCTCCCCTAGCTTAACTTAAGATGCTTCAGCTAACTGGACTAACTAGGCTATCGAGACTCTACTAGAGAAAGAATACATTGAACGAGTTGATGGATCCAAAGACACCTTTGCTTATGTCGCTTAAAGCATCTCTCCTTCATATTTGCATCGTACTCACATCCCTCTCCTACTAACATCACTCGCACTATCCTGGACTGTTGTCACATAACTATCATAGCACATTGTATACCATAGATCCTGTTTCGAATCATTAATGTGATTTTTAGAATGCCTTCCGGGTCGTGGTGAAATCGATCAGCGATATATATATGAGCTGACTAGGTACGTCTCTATACAACAACAGCGGGCTCCAATTCGCCCAGAATCATGGTTCCATCTTTGCTCCCTGTAAGGACTATTGACGTGTATTGATTAGTTCTTTTAGTTAGTCAAATGATATAAATGAGACCCACTGATAGGCTCCTTGGGGTGGAAATCTACAGCAGTGACCGTGCCCTTGTGGCCCGGAAGCTAATGGGAAGATTAGTTCGAATCACCAGAAAAAGAGACGGTCTTCAAGTACCTTGTATAGAATTCTTCCACTATCAACATCCCATATGCATACCATTCTATCTGCGCCTCCGACCGCAACACGCCGTCCACCGTCGTCTTTGCTCCACGCCGCCCTCAAAAGGGTATTTTCAAAACCGGCAGGGGCTCCCTGCAAAATCCGGTGCACTCGAGTTGGCGACGGGGAGAAGGGACGAACGTCGTGGATTATCGTTTGTGAGGAAAAAGAAGGGGAAAGGAGATATGAGCCATTTGGAGATAGTGACAGGGACGTTGGGGTGTCTGTATGCCCCGTGAGCGAATATACTTGTTCGCTTTTTCGTAGGTCATATACCTATAATGACATGCGTTAGAATCCGTTGTTGTCTCAGAAGGGGCAGATAAAAAAGCGTGGGCAGTTGGAAAGGCACGAACATGAATTTCATTGTCTAACGCGCCTATGTACACGTTTGACCCATCCGCGCTCCAACACACGGAAGTTACAGGGCACCCAATCTGGAAAGTTGCAACGGCGTGCTTCCCCGCATCTTCACCCCCTTCCCAAATCTTGACGGTGCCATCATCTGACCCCGTTGCAACCAGCTCAACACCAGCACCTCCAGCCATCGTGCGGTCCACTGTGTTTATTATTTCTCTATGCGCCTTTATTTTTCGGATACGTTGTCCCGTCGTCAAGTCTGTTGTGCATAGCAGGTGGTCTGCGGAGACGGTGTAAAGGGTAGAAGAGCATAACGACCATTGAAGATCTAGGATGGGCGCTTTTGTGAGACTGGACAGGAGACCATAGTTCGTATTTGGTGGATATG
Organism: Clitocybe nebularis; assembly: GCA_900068955.1. Classification (NCBI taxonomy): domain Eukaryota; kingdom Fungi; phylum Basidiomycota; class Agaricomycetes; order Agaricales; family Clitocybaceae; genus Clitocybe; species Clitocybe nebularis. The sequence goes on along the minus strand of CEMJ01393669.1, from coordinate 35,937 downwards.
TGCGCCATAGTGCTAAGGAAGTGGAACAAATTTAGATATAAAACGACAAACGAGATAGGGAGAAATTGTCATACAAACACTTCGGTCGGCTGAGCATGCAGCAATATTCTGGCCTGTCGGATCAAATCTACAGCTCAGAATCTCACCCTAATTATCCTGTCAGAAAAGGCCACAGCTCCGAAAATGGATTTGACGTGCCGAATGAGCTCCTGCAAGGCTGACGATAGGTGCTTCAAGGCTACTTGTTCGCTGAACTGTCCGAATAAGACCTTTGCTGCGCTCATCGTTCGAGGAAGAGATAGCGATCTGGTTTGACGGCGGGGGCGTTGCTTTTGCCCTTTTGATAAGTGTGCCCTCAAGCTGGGGTGAAGGTGCTCGTTTCGACATTCTTGCTCAGACGAACAATTATTTCGGTTGAAGTTTCCAGGCTAAAGCCTTTGACAAATAGAAACAAATACCATGGCGCCTAATGGAGAATACATGCAATGGCGAAATGTATACAAGTCCAACTAAACAATAATAATACACCCGCGTGTAAAATGGTCCAACAAATCGTCATCAAGGGATCAGAGCTTATCATAATATGTATCCAGGGAGGGAATCTCAGGCTTTTAAAAAATACATCAGAGTATATTTAGAACAAGGCAAGGGATAAGCATACTTTGAGACCTTTGCGGACACGGACTTTCGTGACGATTCCCTCGACCTTGCTGCCCTTTTCGAGAGGTGCTAGAAAGATGGGATGATATCAATACAAGGTCGGAAGTCAATGTCTAGTCCCCCACAAACTCACATCCGCTCATAACCTCCCAATGGTCAAACACACTCTGGGGGAACGCTTGGCCAGCGGTGTGCGAGCGCAGTTCACCATTGAAACCAAAGGATTCAGATACGGGAAGATAAGCTTTGATGGTGAACATGGGAGTCCCGGATCGTTGCTCTTCGCTGAAGACTTGCCCACGGCGCTTGTTCAAACAGCTGTATACGCCACCGATCGCGTTCTCAGGACACTGAATCTCGACTGGAGAAAAACGGGATTAGCTCAGAGTCTCCCGCTAAGGGCTTGAGGCACCAACCGAGGAAAATGGGCTCTTGGATACCAGGATCGGCAAGAAGTGACGCAGCATGACATGCACGACGCATCGTGGGGATTATTTGACCTCCGCCACGATGAATAGTATCAGCGTGAAGCTATAAACAATGTCATAAAATATACTTAGAGGCTAGATTGAACTTACTGTGACATCGAGGATATTATATCGTACACCGCGCACATTCTCTCCCGCGCAGACACCCTCCTTGGTGACCCACTGAAGAGCAGCGACACAGGAGTCTTTGATTTCGGAAAGATACTGAACACCCTTGGTGACATCAACTAACAAATTGGGACCAGCTGTATCAGGGCCGAAACACCAAATCTTCCTGGCCTCAGCGACGTCCCAGCCATACTCGTCTGCGAGGATACGAGCACGGAGTTTAACATCGTCGCGAGAATTGATCTTCCCTTCCTCAATATCTCTTGTTAGTTCTTCGTCAAGTGGCATTGCCTTAACATAAAGACGATTATGTTTGTTTTGAGATTTCGAGAGGGCAACAATGCTAGATTCAGCTTGGACGGTCTCGCGATATGGGACGACAGGATCTGAGATCTTGAGGGGAACACCGGCGTGGTCTTCTTGTAGGTCCTTTGGATTCGTGTCAGTGCAAGGCTAAGCATGAGACCCTGTTGGTTGACAAACCCTCAAGCAAATTTCTAGGTGAAGTTCGCCAGCACCGGCAACAATGTGTTCTCCGGTCTCTGACACCCATGCTTGTACAGTCGGGTCGGACTTCGAGAGGCGCTTAAGACCCTCGACGAGCTTAGGGAGATCCGCAGCGTTCTTCACCTCAACAGCAACTCGAACGACGGGAGAGACCGAGAATTTCATCACCCTTATATTATGAGCAGTTTCTGAGGTTGTCAACGTTCCACTCTTGAGTAAGAACTGGTCAATGCCAACAAGACCGACGATATTTCCAGCAGGGCAATCTTCGATAGTCTCGACGGAACGGCCCATCATCAAGACAACGCGTTGGATAGACTTGACAAACAAATCGTCTTTTCTTCCAGGCTGGTAGTTGGGGCCCTGTATACGAATGGGTTTCGGCCCAGATCGCACGGTGCCAGAGAAGACCCGACCGAAAGCGTAGAAGCGACCTTTATCTGACGTAGGCACCATTTTGGACACGTAAAGGACAAGAGGTCCCTTGGCGTCGCAGTCCCTAATGCCAATAGCGGACTCGTCATCCATGGGGCCTTCGTAAAGTGTCTCCACGCGGTATCGCTGAGCAACGGCTGCGGATGGGAGGTTGATGACAATCATCTCCAACAATGAATCTCCGCAAGGAAGGAATTTACGCATGATGGCTTTCAGCAAGTCTTTACCCCCGAGTTCACGTTCGTCTTGGGGGAGTTTGATACCCAACCGATCCAGTATAGGGCCAATGGCGTCCTTCTTGGAGTTCATAACGGCATCAAATATCTTGTATATGGGGTCGAGAACGAACACGTTGAACGCCCGCTCAAGGGGTTGGCCATTTGCGTCTGTCCCGTTGGTCGTCCATTTTCGCGTGGCGGGATTGAAATAATTGTCGCCCCAGAGCTTTGTCATTATCTTCTCCCTATCCACACCAAACATTTGTGCATATCGGTTAGCGAATTGTCGCAGGGTAAAACTCCAGCCTTGGAGGCCAGAGCCGAAAGCGACTGTGCCCTGGTCGGGATACACCTGAACGTTGCCAAGTGCGGCATCATGGTAAGTAGAGATGATGACATTGACATTTTCGATATTGCGTGAGAATGTCTGGTAGAGGTCTTCCTTGGTTACTTGGAGTTCAAGAATCGCACGATCCACCTTGTTAATGGTCACTACTGGTTTTACTCTCTCTGTGAGAGCTTGGCGAAGCACGGTCTCTGTTTGAACACAAACTCCTTCGATGCAGTCGACAACAACGAGAGCACCGTCGGTCACCCGAAGTGCGGCTGTCACCTCCGAAGAGAAATCAACGTGGCCGGGCGAATCAATTAAGTTTATCAGGAATCCGTTTCCTAGAGGGGATAAGGTATAGATTAAGCGGGAATGGATAATGTGATGACCAACCGTCAGTTTCTTGTTTTATAAATGCAACATCCTCCTTGTCAAGTTCAAAGTACATTGAGACGGCAGTTGATTTAATCGTGATACCACGTTCTTTTTCGTCAGGTCTTGTGTCCATATATCTTGTTTCTCCAGCCTTGGCTGAGGCGATGATACCAGCCTTTGACACCAACGAGTCGGTGAGTGTAGACTTTCCATGGTCAACTGTGAGCGCCGAGTGAGATGTCAATTATTCAACACGAGGCCAAGGCGTTCTGCGTACCGTGGGCAATAACAGATATGTTTCGAATGTTTGTTGCCTTATCCATAAGGGCTCGAATCTGGTCTGTTATAAATCAGACATATGTTTCGCGACACGTATGGATGTAGGGCCAACCTGTAGTGAAGTTACTGTGTTTACGGATAAGCTCGTGCATTTCGCAACCCAGATACATATATTAATGGACCTACACCATAGTACCGCCTCTCTTTTGAACAATTGAAGAGGAAGCAGTTTCAGGGAGGGTAAAGGCTAAGTTCTGGGCAGGAGGTTCAATGTAATAATACCAAGAGCTGCAGAGGGGGGTATAAAATAACTAAGGTCGTAAGTTGAGCATAAAAGGTGAATAGGAGACACCCCTCCGGGGCCGCTATTTTTCTTATGTAAGGGAACGGAACGGTTTGTGGCCAGGCTGTAGAAATGAAATGTATAGGAGGCCAGACAAGCTGGAGGATATTTGCTCATGAGTCATCCGGGGGATAGTGTGCGGAAGCGGTTTCGACGACTCTGCCCGAGGTCTGAAGTTGATAGATGAACAAAAATAGTACACCCGTGAGTCACCTGGGGATACTGTGCGGTAGCGGTTTCGGCGGTTCCACTACCTATGGTCTGAAGCTGACGGGCGAACGGAAATAGTATGTAGCATCTTGATCTCGTCTATGAGTCACTCGGGGGAAACTGGAGTCAATACGATATTCTTGGAGTCCTTTAGAGTCGGAACGTTGGGCGCTATCAATAAACATGCGAGACTTCTTTTACTTGTATCTGAGCACAGGCTCATTTCAGATGCTAGCATGCACTAGAAAGTTCTACGCCCATAAAATCTGACCCAGGGAGTGAAACACAGATTGGTACTTGTATCATCTGCGGCATACATTTGGGGCTTTTAGCGGAGAGCACACGTCTGGGATAACTTGCGAATGTGAGGGGCCCAGCGGTACTAGTTATATTCCGTGATCCTATGAGAGACTCGATTCCGGCGACTCGCGAGCCCAGATGCAGCCATGACGGATGTTTATTTGTGCCGCAAGACAGTGATCCATCAGTGGATGAACGAGCGGTGGAGATACGTAAACTCGGGGAACTCGGGCGTGTTTATCGAAGCGGTTGAAGTAGAAAATTATTCCAGAGTGAGATAGAAGCGTAGTTCGAGTGTCGTATTACGATTTGAGAAAAGTAATGTCACGCTTCCTACACCCTCATTGAATTCAGGTAGC
>CEMJ01393669.1:0-19535 GCA_900068955.1 Clitocybe nebularis | reverse complement strand
TGGTTTTGTTGTCATGTGACGTAGTACATCTCGGAACCTTGAGTCCTTGACTATCATGGCGCGTTACGTTTTCCACCTCTGGATACTCGGGTGTGGGCGTGATTTCCATGGGTCATCATTTACACGAACCAGAGGCAATAAGCTAGGATTGGCTAGTCCGACCCGTCCAGTCCATGCTCTTTCAGGAATCAGAGTTTGGATCCAACCTCGCTCGTTGGCGCGATATGGGGTTGCCTTGTCGGGGAACCCGTCTTGAGTGCTTAGAAAGGTACTCGGTATTGTCATTCCTCCGGGAGAGGCTAAGCTTATGTTCGCTGAAAGGATTTACGGTCCCTCTATCTCCCTTCTGTCCTAGATGGTACGTTTCTACGTAGATTCCTTAAGTCATGACCCAGACATCGCCTCACCAACTATAAGGATGGGGTGTACAACTACATTAAACTTTGTTTAGGGCTTTGCCGACAGTTCACCCTGGATCCAGTGTTAAAATGATGAATTGACTTATCTATCGTAGGCAATGCAGATTCTTCCTCCTTGCAAGATACCACGGGACCGTACTGGGTAGTAGGTTAATTCACATCTTACTGACGTATGGGCGGTGAAACCAATGCGGGGTGGGGGGATCTAGAGAGCCGGGACGTTTGGCTAAACCCCTCTTGTGTATAAAGTGTAAGTCTTACCCCGACATAAACACATCTCGCCGCTTTACCTTTCTCGGCTGCCAAGAAGTATAATTCACCATTCACATTCCCTAGGGTGAGGCGTACCCTTGAATCCAATTTTGGGAGTAAGCAAAAGCAATTCCACGACTAAGACTCTCTAGCCCCGACACAGATATGTGATTATGGTCATTACGTCGTGGCTATCAAGAGACAGGGGCTCTTCGCGCATTGCCAGGGTCGGAGGTTTCCTTTTGGTCAGGTTCCTTGACGTCTATGCCCTCCTTCTGTCCAGTTCTTCTGGAAATCTATGTGTTGTCCTCCTCAGGGGGACAAGAGTCACAGGATCGACCAAATCCCATGTTCGACCGAAGGAATTTGTATAAAGCTATGCATATTGTATGCATCCAAGCACACGATTCCCCCGCAACAACTAGTATGTACTGCTATTCTGGCTGGCCTAGTTCGAAGCACTAATAATAACAGATTGCAGCGGCATCAAAAGATCGAAAAACCATAAATCAATATACATTCATATCATGGACAATGTAGATCCCTTCCCTTACAAGAGGTTGCCCTCGCTGACTATACTTATGTAGCCATCTCAGTTGGTCACGGGTGTTGGAAAAGATTATCAAGTCTATACGCGCCCTTCCCTTACATCCTGGACCACTCTTCCAAATAGTGGGAACGTACTAGGTGTCCTCAGAATGCCAAGTGGCACGTTTGTTGGAATTGCCACAGATAATAACCTCTACACTAGGGAGAACTTTGCCGCCTGGGAACTCGTTGGTAACAACAACGACTTGGATTTCATTGACGTATCTGTATTTCCTGATGGCACCATTCTTGGTGTTGGCGCCGACAAGCAGCTCTACAGCCGTTCTACGGTGGATAGTGAGTGGTCTGTCGTTTCCAACAGTGGCAGTGTCATATCAGTAGCTATAATGTCCGGCGGTTCCATTCTTGGAGTTGGAACCGATAAGGAGCTCTACCAACGCCAGGACTTAACGAGCCCCTGGGTCCATATACAGAACAGCGGCTCAGTCACTAACATCGCTACCCTGCCTGATACCTCAATCCTCGGTATCGGCGTCGACCAACAACTTCGCACTCGATCGACTCTTTCTGACCCTTGGGTCAATGTTCCGGGCAGTGGAACAGTCATTGCTATTGGTGTGCTGCCTAAGGGGACGATTTTGGGTGTTGGCACTAACAATCAGCTGTACACACGTGCCACCCTGACCAGCCCCTGGGTAAATGTTGCAGGGAGTGGCGCAGTCATAAGCGTTGCGCTGATGAACGACGGTACCCTGCTAGGCATTGGGACGAACAAGAGACTCTACACTTTATCCGCCTTGCCTACCTCATGGACGATCATTCCTAACAGCGGCGCTGTAATAGCGATTACCCTTCTCCAAGATAATACAATCCTTGGGGTTGGTAAAGATAAACAGCTCTACATTCGTGCCACGATAACCAGTTCATGGGTTGTCGTGCCAAATAGTGGATGGGTTATTGGCGTTACGCAATTACCCGATGGTTCTCTTCTGGGCATCGGGACTAACAACTCTTTGTACACCCGCGCTACCCTCAATTCGCAATGGACAGCAGTAGCGAATAGTGGGTCCGTGGTGAGTGTCGCTGTCTTACCAACCGGGACAATTGTCGGCGTTGGGACGGATCATCAACTCGTTATGCGTCGCACCTTGACTGATAGTTGGATTAGCGTCCCTAACAGCGGGAGTGTATCGAGTGTTTATGTACAACCTAATGGATCTCTCTTAGGGACCAGCCCTGGGGCGGGAGATGTTTGTACAATGGCATATCTTCCATCTCTCTGGACTGTCGTCCCCAAAAGCGGCCCAATTTCCAAGATCATGCAGCTACCGGACAACACTTTCATAGGGATCGGAGAAAACAAGTCGCTCTATAGCCGGACAAACTTCTCTAACTGGATTTCCATTCCACAAAGTACAAGCGTAATCGGCGTGGCTGCATTCCGAGATGGAAGAATCATTGGAGTGGGCACTGATTTCAAACTTTATACGCGTACTATGTTGACGGGTCCGTGGGTCTTGACTCCAAGCGATAAAGGAGCGGTTATTAGCATCACCATACTCCCTAACAACACGATAGTCGGTGTCGGGACAGACAAACAGCTTTATACTCGCAGCGATCTAAACAGCGATTGGGTTAATGTGCCAAACAGTGGCTATGTCATCGCCATAACTAGCCTGCCCAATGGCTCCCTCCTCGGAATTGGCACGGACAAACAATTATATACTCGTCAAAGTCTTACGGCTCCGTGGGTGTTAGTGCCAAGCAGTGGGAGCGTTATCGGAGTCGTATCGTTGTGGGATGGCACCATCGTCGGTATCGGAACAGATAATGAATTGTATGTGCGCAAGACTCTCACCAGTCCCTGGGTCCACACTCCGAACAGCGGCACAGTTATTGCCGTGGCACTACTCCCAGATGGTATGATAGTAGGTGTTGGTAGTGACAAATCTCTCTACACCATGATGGGGCCACCAGGAACTTGGGTCCAAGCCTCCAGCAATATCTCGGTGTTATCAACTACACTGCTCCCAAATGGAACCATCCTTGGTGTCGGATCAGACAATCAACTCTACACTCGCCAAGACCTCAGCAGCGACTGGGTAGTTGTTCCCGCTAGTGGTTCAGTCATCAGCGTAACTACCCTTCCAAATGGCGTGATCGTGGGCCTTGGGACGAACAAACAACTCTACACCCGCGCCAGCATTACTGGATCGTGGGTAGCTGCCTTCAAGAGTAGTGAGGTTACCGACATCACGGCACTAGATGATGGCACCCTTCTTGGAGTGGGGGCCGACCAGCAAGTGTATGGACGTACCTCGATCACAAAACCTTGGAAGCTCATACCTATTACCGGATCAACCATCTCCCTGACTCCGGGACTTGTATTTCCCGTCCCCATCTCAGCCACCATCCTAAACAACTACACGACTGCTGTGTCTATCAATGATACCGCTCTCGAGAGCGGTAGGCGTGTCACGCTTAATTGTAAAATGCCTGGAATAGAAATTCAGGTAAYGCTCATAACTCTTGCTTCACTTGTTGTTGAAACCCTGATCCTCCAGGTATTGGGGCGTGGGGTCATCTACATTTATCAAGAAGATAGGCCCTTCCGTACGGGCGCTGCCGACAACAGCGTCAGGATTATATCAGGTGCATATGAAGGTCGTCTAAAACTGCAGAGATTGGAGCCCATCCCTGTCATCGTCCATGCCGCTGGCACTTTTTCTATTGGTGACATCATGGGTATTCCTATACAACCTCCATTGCAAGACCACGCTGCCCAGTTCTCGCAACCTGCTCAAATTAACATCCAAAGTAACACCCAATACGATTTTGGTCGCGGGGACTTCACGATCGAAACAATATTTCGCACTAACAGCCAAGGTACGGTCGCGTCTCGCGCCGCGCCCAGCCCCAATGAGGGGGGTTGGAAGTTTGTGATTAAGGATGACGGATCCTTCCTGCTCCACATGTTCCAAGGCACAGCATTTCACGAAGTGCAATCAGGGCCCCTCGGCCTGTTCGACCAGAATTTTCATCACATAGCTGCCGTTCGAGCGTCAGGTGAACTGAAGCTTTACCACAACGGTTCATTGATTACATCTCGCTCTTCCGGATCTCTTATCAATCTCATTTCTACACAACCCATCATACTCGGGGCCGTCGCGGGGGGCAGCTCGCCTGGCTTTTCAGGTACAATTGACGACTTCGTTCTATGGAGCCGTGCGCTTTCAGAGGCCGAAATCCAGCCCACCATGTTTAACCGAATTGCGGGCCAAGGTCTAGTAGGATACTGGGCATTGGACGATAATCTGAAAGATCATTCCCCGATTCACAACAGCGCCTCTATCAGCGGTGGTGTCACCTTCGTCCCGATTATTCACACCCTGGCTGTGAACGGCGACAATGGCTATTCATACTGCGTAATGAAGACAATTCCCAGAGAACATGTAGATGGCATTTCGGCAGTGGATTCCAGTCAGCCAATTACGTCCACGCGAAATTTCATCATCACGCAGGGGTCACAATATCTATTTGGTGTCCTTATGACAAGTTTTGCCGACACCACCTTTCCCGCCGGGTCCACGTTCACTCTTACAGGCCCCGACGGAACAGCCTATAATCATGCGTCGGATACAGCAGACCTACTTGTTATGATGGAGGGAACTTCCATCCGATCCATTGTAGTCAAGAGTCCTCAGCCGGGGACATGGAAAGCGGTCATTCAAAGTCAGACCACCCGTCCACTTCATTTCGTTCTCAACACTGTCCCTTCCCGCGATGTTGCTGAAACCATGATGAGAACTCTCGGCCCCATCTATTATGGAAGTCCCTCAAGCGGTCTACGCACCGTCCGCTCGATTTCGGGCTTCTTTGATGCTGCATTGGCACTTGGCGCAGTTCTTGGGGCAACAGCGTTAGCCGCCATTGCTCTACCTGAGATCATTGCAGGGGGAGCAGTAGCAGGCGTGTCAACAATTGCAGCCCTTGCGGGTGTCACCATCGTTAACCATATTGCATTGTACGTCAAGGTTAGCTCAGAAATAGGTCCGTTGGCGGCAGCGAACAAGCTCGTAGGGTATTCCAATTTTGATAACTCTTCAAAAACGACGGTTTTCGTCTGGTCCTTCAGAGGCACTCACGAGGCATGGGGGCATGCTTCCATGAGGCTTTCCGATGGTACTTACATCAGTTGGTGGCCAGCTGAACCTTACCTCGTTCCGCTTGTCGCTGTGAAATTCCAGGACATGCCAGGTCTTGGTGACATATATGAATCACCTGCCATCCAAGGCCGCACTTATGACAATGACGTAAGGGACGAGGAGATGCCACCAGACTATCAAATTGCTATCTTGGGGCTTGATGAAGCGGCAATTAAGAACTGGTGGGCTGGGTTCAAGACGACTTACAAATGGAGGACGCTTGACCAAAATTGTTCAACAACCGTTAAAGATGCGTTAGTGGCAGGTGGGGCAAAGAGAGTTCTTTCTCACTATGATATCCTTGAACTGGAGACGACATATGTGTGGAAACCGGACAATGTTGTATGGCTTGCAAACAAGATTGCAGAGCACAATCCGGTTTGATACTACAGACTAAATGTACTTGTACTTGCACTATGGTTGAATGTTCGAATGTCTTACGTAAATCTGTATCATATGCTCTCTGCACATATGTGAATTCCGAGCATCTCACCTGTATGCAACGAGTTCCATGTTGGTCACAATCCTTTCAAAATATCATTCCCTGCTACGGATCCATACACATTTTACCCTCTTATATCATCATCCGACATAACCACAATTACGCTAAAAGTTCATCCCCAACCTCACCCCCAACCGCAAGCGACAAACTGTTCGCTGATGCTGCTCGCGAAGAAGCTGACGACCGCTCGCTCGCTCGGAAGCCATCACAGCTACCTCTGTTAGAAAATCAGCATGAGAACTGGTCTGGGGAGGAAAACATGCAAGATGCGGTGCTTCGCATGCTTGTCGATAAGTACAAGCCTCTCAGAACCGGAAGTATCCAGACGGCGGAACAGAAACTCAAGGCGATTCCACCAACCGTAGCCTCATCGCCAAGCTCAAGCGATCGGGAAACCAGATTCACTGTGCCATCGACTGGGTCATGGGCCACCGAGCCACTGCTTCCATCATCTGCAGACCACCGCCCATGGCACACTCAGTTCAAAGCGCCTTCCCACACTACGTCCTCCGTAAAATTAGCGAATATACCTCCTATGCCAAATACTAGACAATCCAACGTAGGACCCGTAGATGGCCGTGCGCGGAGGAAGGGAAAGGAGGAAAAGAGAAAAGCACAGTATATTGAGCGGTTGAGTCAGGCCAAGGAGTCAACGCTTGACTATCGCTTGGGTATAAAACATTCAGGCAGGTCTATGAGACGACCTATGCCGGTGAGTTTGAAAGGATGGTCAAGTCTTATAGAAGGTAAAATAGAGGTATGTATTGATGGTGTCTAGCCACAACAACTGGTACCAACAACCTGGACCATTACAGGAAGCACGTAAAGCTGGCCTTTTCGCGACGGTCAAAGGGAGAGGTCAGCCTATACCGAGGAACATTGAAGAATCCAACCCTTTTATATCTCGGGAGGAGTTTCTGATGAATCGTATCATACAGCGCAACGGTGCTGCCCCTCCTTGGATTGTGGTACAAGGTGGTGCGTTGACTTCTGTTTGACTATATTATTCTTCTCAATACTAACCATGATCGTAGAACTAGATACGGCTGTCCAGAACTTCCGTGACATTTTGCGACAATCCTGGATTCGAAGGGCTGTTCGAGTCTTGACGACAGCCAATCCAGTAGCCCTCCTCCATACGATATCCTTAAAAGATATCAAAGCTCTCCGAGATACAGAATGGGAGGAGCGCGAAAGATCTTACCACGACACTGCAATGGAAGAAATTAATTCTCTTGTGCGGAAGTATAATGGATTCGCACCTTATTCGGCCCGACGGCCGTATTACTCACGGGCTGTTGAGGTTGGGCGCTTGTATGACGAGTGTGCAGAAGACATATCCCGGAAACTAGCAGAGAGAATACACGAGATTGATCCGTTGATGAGCCATCCACAATCCCGACCAAAGACTACCTCCTCGTCATGGGCTCTCAATGATGCAGCTGGGGAGATTGAAAATCCGAAGCCGCTGCGTATTCAAGATCTGGTTCGCGGTTGGTTAAAACGCCTCATTTCAAAGTTGTGGTTGATGTATGACAGGTGGTAAGGTTCCTCGGGATTTTGATGTTGGCCATTAGCGTTTGGGGCGGCTTTGTATAACTTGGGCTGAGATATATCACACGTGTACTATAGTACAATGGTCCCCGTGCTCCGATGCTGGCAATCACACTGCCCTTCCTCGTTGTTGATGTACATAATAAGCACATGATCTTCGGGTCCCATTAAAAGAGTTTCAAATCGAACACCTTGAGGATTACATGTGGTCCAAGAAATCGAGGCTGGTCATTCGGGATCGATGCTCGGGTTCTTCCTTCCACCCAAGCTCCGGCGTTCCCAAGGTTAGTCTTCTAGGGCTTGGGGACTCTGAAGCTCTTGAATGGAAAAGTTATGCGAAGACTCGTCATAAATTGACCCTGAGTAATGCGACAAAGGAAGAGGACGGCAACCCGTCATTAACCCAGGCGGGAACAATGACGGGCAAACAAAAAAAAAGGGGAAAGTTTGCCTCGAGGCTGCCTCACGTTGTGTAAACGTTCAGCGAACAGCCCTCATCTTATCTCTATATAAGCTTAACTTTTTTCCCTCTCCATCCATATCCGTTTTCCTCATCTTCTTTCCATTCATCGCACCTTAACTCCGTTATCTCTGACTTCGTTATTCACTCTATACAACCCACACCACCACCCACACCATCCAGCCATGGCATATGAAGAAGATATTACGGTCAGTTAGCATTGTGCATGTTCTTGATGGTGCGCTCATGTGTATCTACTTAGCCGGGAGACATTGTCGCCGTCCGACACGGTCAGAAGGGCAGGCAGGAGGGTCTCGTCATCGGCTCACACATCGACTATCATGTGAGTATCCTACGGAAAAGCTTGCCCTCATCTTTCAGGTCGACTTACCCTCGTCTATAGGGCCGCCAAATAATCGAAGTGCAGTTAGAGAACGAGGTCTACAAAGCCTGGTGGGGACATAAATCTTCCCACCATAGAGCCATTCAGCTGACTTTGCTAATCCCTGACTCCAGGTATCCAACTGTCACCCGTGTGAGACGTACAATTTCCTACTCCCGTCCGAGCGCCAACAAGCAACGTACGGTGGAGCGGCGGATCTATTGGTGATGAGTATCTTTTTGCGGCAAGAACCCGGATATACCGTGGCAGACGATTATTGGACATTTGCTCTGCTTCTTCACGTTTACATCCCCCTCCTCTCCGCCAATCATCTGCTCCCAACCACCGTGGTCGGCTTTGTCAGTTATTTTGCATTGGGGCTTGCCAGGTAGCAAGATTATGGGTGTATATAGAAGTCAGTTCCCTGGGTTAGTTGTATTTATGTATTGGGTTGTTACTTTATCGTCGTCATCCTTGCATATCCCGAATAGAATCGATCTTGTTGTAATGCGGAAACCAATAGCTGTCATACAAACAAAAAACGACTCTACGCAAACCAGATGCTCAAAAGTGAACCAATGACAAGAGAGGTGTGTGGGATAAATGCATAATAAAAAAAGGATCAAATAAGTGCAACCCATAATGAGTTGTATAGATGCAGTGGTGGTGTGAGAGGAGTGGGCTAGAGATACAAACCAAAAAAATTATGGGCGGGGATATGTGCTTGGGTTTTTCTTCTACGTATTTATTTATGCCTTAAGACCAACAACTGTTGATGAGCACGTTGGCGGATGATGCGACTTGGGTGTATGCGCTCGCGGAGTTGCCGAATCTCTCGAGGGATGTGTCGAGACAGGCGGGGGCATGACTCCGTTCGGAGGAAGCAGAGATGGTGAAGAGGCGGTCATATATTGTAAAGATGCAGCAGACCCATTTGCGCGACTGTGTGGTGGTGGTGGGATCACAAACCCGTTTGGTAATGAGGATGAGATTGCCATCTTTGATGGAGCCAAGCTACTGCTGTCCAAAGACATGGACATTTCGCTGAGCTCCCTATCTGAGGGTGCGACACTCGAACTCCGCCTTCGTCCAGCGGCGACGCTCCGCACAATCCTTGGCCCAGGTCCAGGTCCAAGTCCGATACCAGGACTATAATTCGGGCTGCCAGTGGCCGTTCCATTCGTCAGTCCACCCACTCTTGCTTTCCTCTCTTCTTCACCAAAAATCACACCCCTGCTTAGCACCCCAAATCCAACTTCACTGACCAACGATCCCACACTTCCATTCAAATTGACCTTCCTCATCTCCGGCTTTAGCGTTTCTTCGGACCCGTTTCCGTCTACGGGATATATCCCAGGTCTCACCTGGACTGCCCGTTCATAATATAGCATGAACGCTCCCGACCCTTCCTGCAACACCGTCTCGATACCACACTCCCGAACAGAGTCATCGCTGATCCGCAACCATCCCCTCCCAGGCCGTCTCCCCCCCGCCTCCTCCTCGTCCTCCCACACATACTTCGGCACCTCCCCACCGTCGTCCTCGGTCTTCAGAGGATCTACGAGCTTTGGTGGTGCCCATCTAGTTTTTTTTTCCATCCCACTTCCACCGGACATCTGGCTCCTTGGCTTTCTGCGATAGCAGATATAGTGCCCGAACGAATGTTGCCCGTAATGACATACGACAGCAGCAAGGCGGTATATCGTACGCGGGTTAGCATAGGTTGCTGGCGTAGGGGTGGTGGAGCGTGGGACCAGAGGTGGGGGTGTGGATATAGCAGAAGTGGGGACGGTGGAGAGGCTGCCAGAGGTTGTGAAGGGACTCAGGTCCAGGGTTTCGGGAAAGATTACGCGGACCGTGTTCTTGGATGCATATTGGCCATAATGTATAGAGCGATTGATGTGGAGAGCTAGAACTGGAGGCGGCTGGTGGAGAAGGTAAGAGAGACTTTTAGTTGTGAAAGGAAGGGCCACGCACCCGAGCTATCATGGCTTGCTTTGTCGATGCTTTGCTAACTACCTTTTCCATGCGGATATCCGGTATATCATCCTCAATACGACCCTCATCCAGTGCAGCTTTTACTCGTCTCTCCATCTTGATAACTTCTTTTAGACGACGTTTCTTCGAACTGGAAGGTTTGGCTTCGGGGCGAGTAGCATCTTCAAGTGTACGTATATCGTCCTGGAGTCGCTTATGGGTAGCTAGCATAGAGCATTTCCGACACACACAATCATTTAGTATCTCCAGACTGGTATAATCTTCTAAACAATCTTCCAGTCTACAACTTGCCTGAGTAAAGAGTCCAGTTGAGAATAAATAAACCAATGAGAATTGTAAAATTAAAATTACCGCCATGCGTGGAAGAGCCAGTTGCCAGTTGTCAAGTGCAAAGTGCATCACGGCCTCCGTATATCCACAGAGGACGCAGCTCCTCCTGTTTGCTGTTAACCCGTCAAACACACTCTTGCCGATCTCACGGGTTGTCTCGGAAGTCTGGGAAAGTCCACCAAGACCACGATCACGATATCCTTCCTTGTCGACAGCAGCGATCTCATTCTTGATGCATTCAGAAAGAAGCTGGAAGAGCTCTTGGGCGTCTTGGTGTTCGCGGGAATAAAGTAGGGAATTTGTGCGCCCTTCGGATTGGGCGCTAAGGACATCTATGATGTCGTATGGCCGTATGGAGGTGTACGAGGATCGAGGGTTATTGAGCCCTGATAGCCCATGAGTGGGTGAGCTGGCAGAGGATCAATAGAAACCTACTGCGAAAGAGGTCTTGGAGAGCGTCGATAACGGGTGAAGGAACGTCCAATGCCTCGGCTTTGTCATGAATGGCGTCTATGTGGGGTTGAAGGTATGATAGTGAAGCCAGGGCCTATATCGTCACATGTTAGGCTGCAAATAACGCACCAAAAGCCACGTACCTGAAGTGTTGAGTTCATGAAACAATATGTCCCAGAGATGTTGACGAGACCAGGGTAGTACCCATCGTCGCTACCACTCTCAGCTTCTATATTTCCAAATTACTTTATCCAAATTTTAATAACCAGATGGGCTTGAGGTACGCACCATGGGTGGCTATCCCATTCATAGCAATCTGCTCGGCACGAGTGCGAACTCCACCCTTCTTGGACTTTTTCTTGTCATGGCTGCCACTACGGCTTGAGGACCTCCCAGGAGACGAAGAGAATGACGAGGCGTTTGCGGACCAGTTCCATGGCAGAGATATACCAAAACTGTCGAGGCCCATAACAAGTGAGTACAGCAGCGAGCGAAGCTCAGCTTTTGTAGCAACGAAAAGAAAGATGGTTGGGACCAGAAGGAGAACAAATATGGGGGCGACTTGATGAAATAGGTTGCTGGAGAGGATCTGTATGCACCACTCTCGAAATTCGTCAGAAAGGTGCATGTGTGGTTTGGATGGAGCCGGGAGGGCAGAGGCCCGCTTACGCTAGGAACGCCACTACTCCGGACATCCGGTTCCTATTGATATTGTCTAGTCTGTCTTATCATCTATGGGCTACCTAGCGCAATGGTAGCGCGTTTGGCTTCGATTGCTTAACGTCACCAAAAGGTTGCAGGTTCGAGTCCTGCGGTGGTCATTTTTCATTCATTTTACTATTTATATTATGACAGAATTATAGACCCCTAAAACACTCTCCTCCCTCCTCTTCAAGGCTACCTAGCGCAATGGTAGCGCGTTTGGCTTCGATTGCTTAACGTCACCAAAAGGTTGCAGGTTCGAGTCCTGCGGTGGTCATTTTTGCTTCATCAAAGCACATGTATTGTATTTCGTAAACATCTTCCAAGTACCTATTATCCTAAAAGTAAAAGTTAGCGTTAAGCATGCACTAGTCACAGGGGTTCCGAACCAAATGTCAAGGGTAATACATAAGCAACAACCCCTGCATCAACGCCGTACCCACGAGAAATCAGCATATCACGTTCGAATACATCGGTAGTATGCCAATGATCGCCAGCTCTGGAACTAAACACCGAATAAAGTGGGATGCTTCCGCATGTCTGAGCGGGATACACATATGCAATTGCTTCAGGGGCGAGGATGTATCCATCCACAGCCGGTGGTTCTCCAGTCGTAGCATTTTGGGTGAGGAAAATGTAGTCCGTGGTCACTGGATTGAGAAGTCGGTAGAAGGGGACTGTGAATTCTTGCGGGGTCGGCCAGGCGCGGAAAAGGTCCCCCTGAAATTGCCAATCTACTGAATTCATATTTATATCGAGGACGAAGGCCCAGCGTGCATTTATGACATGTGTCGTAACGGTTGGGCTCCATCCTTGCATAAAGGTAACGGCTGTGTTTGGGTCTGCACATGTATTGGGGGAGCGTATCTATGGAATGAACCAATCAACGACGTCTGATTCGGGGAAATGATAAGACGCGATACCTACATCCATTCTCAATTCACGGGTCGCAAGGGCCGCGCCGCAGAGTATTGACATAGGACTAAAGTGGAGAACCGCACATAAGACAAAGAGGCATTTCTTCATGATGGCTCTTTCCACGGACAGGAGTGGTCTTGGCCTTTATGCTTCGAGCGTGTACTAGTTTAATCAGTTGAAAATTCGTCCGGGCCATTGACCTGACGTCGAAGCCCGACCACCATGGGACGTCTTTCGAAAATCTTAGATACACAAGCCCTCGACAGGAATTCAGAACCACGCGGGACGTTGTCATATTTGACGGGTGTGTTGGGATCAGCGCTTTAACAGCGATTCTTCTATTGTGGTACCTAAATTTCTCGCAAAAATCGCCCCGAGACATGGTCCCGTCTCATAGCTGCCAGTCCATAGCCCAGACTGATGCCAGTATATTGTTGATCACATGGGACATAGGAACTTGGCCGATCGAGGTTTCGTTATATACTTACTAAATGAACGTCCAGGACCGTGTTAGTTATATTTCCTACCAGGTATGAAAGGGCTAGGGTAGTGCCGCTTAGCCACATTAATAGCCTAAATGGTATATCATTAGTTCCGTAGGTTATGATGGTTTTGCCTACCAAACGTTGAATACAAGACATATGTGGGTCGCAACACCCTATACCTGAGAAACAACCGTCTAGTATTGTGTAAGTCTCGGACCATTTAGGGTGTTCTCAAAGTTTTGACCGGGATCCATGTACTGTACAATTGGGTCTGAGGCAACTGTGTGACTGGGTTTAACAGTTTATGGTACCTCATTGCAGAATCTCAATAATTGAGTGGAGCATGCTCGTCGCAGTTGAGGCCCGGAGGGCGGGCCACCTTGTGGGCCAATCAATCGTAATGAAGTGACCTTCCGGAGACCAGGAGCAAACATTGGCGTTGCGCACACACAAGTAGTCGTCGTTGCAGGCGAGTCGTCGATCTGCAACTCTTGGATCTATGTCGACGTTGGAATCTGACATGTCTCTGTCGTAGGTCTGAGAGCCGGTCCGCCGTAGACGCGATGAACTTGAGGGGTAGCTTGTTCTGACCGGGCCATAAACCTTTGAGCCATGCTCAACATCAAGCCAACGGCTTACATTACATTATGGCTACCTAGCGCAATGGTAGCGCGTTTGGCTTCGATTGCTTAACGTCACCAAAAGGTTGCAGGTTCGAGTCCTGCGGTGGTCATTTTTGTTTTGCACCGACAGCATCCTCCTTGCAGGACTTCAGATAGATTTCATAGTTCTTCACTTTTTTTGGCCTAATGCGTCTATGCCATATGGTTGACCGGAAGTGGGGCGATGACGTAGTGGAAGCTAGACCATAGATCTTCATACGATAGACGAATTATAAAGTAGAATTGGGGGCGAGAACAACGTCTACCTCAAGAAGTGTGTCTGTCCATATTTTTCTGGAGCACACCATCACGATAGAAAGGCATAGTGTGAGCAAGGCACCACAGGTTTTGAATCTCGGCAGGAACATCCAAGTCAAATGGTTTCGCTTCCTAGGACTGCGACCGAGCCTGATTTATACTGACGCCCCCGAGAAGCAAGCGCGCTAGGGCCGTCCGTTTAATCTAGTTGAGCAGTTTGAACCAGTTCTGTGCAGCCAGTAAGTATCCGAGGAGGAGGTGGACACTGGAGTGGTCAGAAGGCGCCCACAAAAGCGCACCAGCATGGAGCAGGCCATCTTATCGATTGACCTAAGAATGGTCCGGAGAACGGTGTAGATAAAGACAAACAACAGCTGAGACGAATAGGGACGACCCACGGGTCGTGAGGTTAGGAGAATGAAGATGTTTACGCGCCGGTTGCTTCAGGATGATTGGTGTCCACTGTGAAAAGACAGTGAATGCGTTCAGTAAGGTATTTTAAATTTTATGTGGGGAGATGAAGAGGGAGGGAGGGAGAGAAGGAGTGTTCAGCAATCTGATCATTTGGACATTCAGTATGTCAATCGCTGACCAATTAATTGGCCGGGTTCTATCAACAAACGCGTCGCGTTAAAACCTGGGTCGCGTTGTACACGTGATATCCAAAATATAATTGGGATCTAATTAAGTTCAAGGCGCCCTCTACGACACTTGGTAGTAGTACAAAACAAACACAGTACACATATACTCTAATACAAGTCTCCATGAAACTCGCAGGCCATCCTCCCAATTGCTAGCCCCTCTCCAGCCACCAGGGTCCTGATCTCTTCAAACGACTGTCCACATCCACACCCACATTCCACCGGCAATCTCACACACGGCAGCTCCGTGACAGGGTCTTTAAAATGATACTCGCTGCACACACCGTCATTCGATCCAAACATATGCGGCACGAACTCGTCGTCGGCAGCTGCCTCGTCAAAATCGCCGTCGTCCCCCCGGAGGAAAGGATGCGCGAGGGCTTGCGCTGGGGTGAGGCGCTTTGTGCAGTCTGGATCTAATATACATTCGAGTAGGTCTAGCACCGCGGTTATTTCAGAGTGATGTTTGGAAGTGCTAGGAATAGGGCTGGGAGAGCGGGGGATGTTGGAGGAAGGCGATGAGGAGCGGGTGAAGTCGAGCGGAGGCGGAGACAAGGACGAGGAATCTGTGTTTGAACCAGATGACAGAGAGGATGATGATGGAGGGTGATGGTCGGTGGCATCTGCTTGTGATTGTTGCTGATGGGCATGATAAGAAGGAGAATTGTATGGGTAGAAACGCAGGTCGGGTTTTTTAGGCTCCCAGAGGCCGGGGTTTTGCTTTTCAACGAACTCGTGCCATGATATGCCCTTGGGGGTCACTGAGGGCACGTTGGTTGAGAATACTCGACCTAAATGACAGAATCTGAGTTGGCTAAACTGTGATGAATATTGTGACGACTTACTATGCAGCATAGCGATATTCTCCATTCTCTTCCTTCCAATAATAGTTGCAATTTCCATCAGCGCTTCTGTATCATCGTTGGACTGAAACAGTGGAAATCTCTGAGTCAAGAAGAACAGGAGAATCATCCCAACAGCCCAGACATCAATGGCTAGAGCGGAGAGGGTTACTCGCTTCAGTGTCGTGTTTATTTGAACAGGACGCGTAAAATGCATACCGCCGGTCTGATCTCCACATTTGAGTAGCACCTCAGGTGCTCGGAACCCTCTGGTTCCTGCTCGGTTGGCCTTTGATGTAGGCCTGGGTAGAGATAAGTAGGGTTGTGAGTGAGGCTCTTCATGCGCCTCACCGTGTGTCCTTATCTGGAAACCCTACTTTTTCGGATGGCAGGCCGGACTTGGTTTTTAGTCTGGACTTGGCCACTTTAGAAAACTCCCCAAACTCGTATCTTCCGTGAGGATATTCCGGAGTCGATGAGGTATGGAAACAAGCCCCATTGGTCAAGCCGGTAGGCTCCATACGCTATGAACGCGTCAGTACTTTACGGAACAACACCAAGGGTAGACTCACCGATGCAAGTCCAAAATCGCATAACGTGCCTATACCAGTGCGTGGGTCAAAGAGAAAGTTGGCTGGCTTGACATCACGGTGGATGATACCCCTAGCATGAATATCGCGCAAAGCACGGAACATGCAACGAAGGTAGGCTTTAACGCCGGGCAAGGGAAGTATTCTGAAAAATTCCTGTGAAAGAGTATCGTGACCAGGACACAAAGACATCTATTGGGTTAACTGACCCGAAAATCGTCGTTTCTGTGATAGGGCATGATGGCCACGACTTGGTCATTGTGTCGGAATGCGGTGATGAGCTGGGAGGTATGTCGACAACCTCTGCAGTCCTCCATGATAGATATCTCGTTTCGTATGCGCTCCGGGCTACTAGTGACATATATTCGTTTGATAGCGACAAAGACTTTGGTACCAGTTGGATAGGGTTGAGATTGGTAATATGCGGAGGAGGATGGCGGGTGGTGGCCTTGCCAGGGCGTGTTATCCCACTTTTCGTGGTGGTAGATATCCACGGCTTTATACACAGAGGAAAATGTGCCGGTTCCGAGGCGGTCCACGATCTTGTAGTCCTCCGTTAATTGAGGCACCGCACTCTCTAGGTCTTCGATCTCCTCTTCGATTTCTCGACGCTCTGCAGGGCTCTTGAGATAGATCGTTGTTTCTTCGTCTGATTCAGGAGAAACATCGTCGCAGGGTTCCGCTTCTCCGTCACCATCCTCCTCAATCTCCTCAATTTCGTTCCCTGTAGGCGGAGCAACCAAAAGCTCGTCGTCGCTCATATCTTCATCGAGATCTACGTATGCAGTTTGAGGTTGTTTCTGTGCAGAGAAGGTGGGCAGGACGTGGGATAAGTGGTTGTGGTATTGGTCCATTTCTGTGGTGCCGTAGCCGTGTATTGGATCATCCGACGATGGAGTGGATTCAAGTGCCCGACGACGGGACACCGCAGCTTGATATTTTCTGTTGTATGCTTTGTTGCGGGTGTCGGAGGAGCCAACCTCGAGGGGGTTGGACGAGTGGTGGGAGAGGAGGAGAGTGGCCATTGGAGGGAGGTCAATCCTGCTAGTTGCAGGAATTGTTAGGTGGGGCTCGATCAGGGAAAGTCGTTGAACGCGACAGTCACGTGGGCGACTTTAATTATGTAATTAATCATGCACAGCATAACCACCGGCGGCACCAACTATCATCCATCATCCCATTCGTAGCTCCCAACCACCATCATGGCGTTGAACTGGACAATGCTCAATCCCAACCGCTCCCCCGTTCCTCTGCCAAACGAAATGTCCATTACGGCAGTCGATCACGGGGTGGAGGTGTCTCTAAACGTCCCAGATGCCCCGCCCACTGGCTCCTCCTCCGCAGGCGGATCCGGGGGTAGCAAGAAATTCAAAGGGGTGGGCAAGGTATGGCTCTCCGACCAACGGGTACGATTTCCTCTTTGTGCCGCGTCGCCAATATTGATTGCTGACGCCCTCACTCCTTATTAGTTGGTCTTTACGACAGATACTGGCTCATCTTTCGATTCTCTTTCCGTCCCACTACATTCAATTCTATCGACCAAGTTCGAACAGCCAACATTCGGGGCAAACTATCTAGCGTTTGATATAAAGCCCTCTCCAGGCGGTGGCCTGACTGATGGCACACGCGCTGAGGTGCGGTTTAAAGATCGCGCGATGTTCGAGTTCGTAAGCCTTTTGGAGAAAACGAGGGAGCGAGCGATATACATGAAACGACAAGTTACCTCCGAGGACGAAGAAGGGTTACGTGAGTTATTTTCGCATCTTACATCTAACTGGCATCTAATTCCATGAACTACCATCAGCGACTTATACATTGCCTGCAGACTCATCATCGGTGTCCATAGTAGGCGGAGTACCTGTCGACAACCCACCAGGTTATAATGTCTAGAGCATGTCATCTTTAAACTTTTATCTCACTGTACTAAGGACGGACTTATACATACCAGGATGTACTATATTTTGTACAAATAACCAGGGTAGCGGAATCACCGTTGTATTTATGCTGTACTGATTTAGGCCCTTTTTCAGAGGGTTGCTACAGGACTATATACATATATTTTCACCGCATGACGTGACAGGGGTCGTTTGCGCCCTATTTGCCTGCAAGGCCTGAAGGTGTCAGAACCAAACAAAAGATAGATTGATAGCATCTTGGAAGCCTCCGATGTTGCATCTGTCTCATGGCCCATCAGCACATACTGCTCCAGGCGGGAAAGCCCATTACTCCGTGGGATTCGGGATGAACGCTATACATACATAGTAAGTGATATCACACATGTTTCGTTCGCGATCCTGACCACCGGCCCCCCACAGAAACTGGTAAATTGCGCGGTAAAATGCACTAATGCAACATTGGTTCAGGTGGGTTCACGAATGGATCTTTCGGACAACTTCGTATGTATTAGAGCGGTCACGATTTCATAAATTGACGTTATGACATGATATTCCCACCCAATTCGGATCCGGGTGAGAGACATTGCAAAAAGAAGATATTTGTATGTTTCCTCCGAGTCGGATGTTCCCCAAAGATCAATAACAATCATGAAAAGGGAGCCCATGGAAACACAACCATCTGTCAGCGGAATCAGCGTTCCAATCATACTTTTGCTGCTCCCGGTTGGTAGGCATCCCCCAGACACATAGGTTTATTCCCAGTGGTTTCCTGGAGGGCACCAGGACCATGTAGAATTTCGATTGACAGGGAACCTTCCAAAACTAGAATCAACGTACACCCTGAGGCGTACAAACAACTATCATGAGGACTTTATTTATCATACATAGCTCAGTACGGTACAGGCCGCTACCACGACCCACGATTCGAGAAGTTCTTATGGGATAGTTCGTTGCTTTGCTTTACACCCGATCAGAAAATACTTTGCAGGGATCCTAACACCGCTGTCGCCTTCGTTGTGAGGTAGGCCTCAGATCAGGCTGCCCCATATTCGGGATTCCCCCATTCGATAGTGGTGCTTGGAGCTTGGTAATTGTAAGGCGATATTCTACGTACCTATATGACCCAGCGGGAGGACGTGGTTGCTCTGCGTCCGTCAATTCTTTGACCTCTGGTTATAATCCCATTTTCTTCAACCCGACCCCAGAGACTTCCCATCAGCTAGAGGCTATGCCGCCTATTATCAGAGCTTATGTGTGTGCTGCTCGAGTCTAGGGGCCCTTTCCGTCCAAACTTTAACGCAGCCATTGATCATTGGTGCACTACGGGCATAGCTGAGTGAGGCCGCGGTCGGATATGAGGCCTATTCCAAAGTTGTAGTCCATATTGTAGTCGATCAATTTCTACGCATCTCAAAGAGATGAGACGCGTTACAGTGGC
>CEMJ01393665.1:18598-31181 GCA_900068955.1 Clitocybe nebularis | reverse complement strand
GTTGGACTTCACCACAACTCATTATCGTGATGATGATGGTGATGATGCTCTTTACCTTGCAGCGGGGGGGTCTGGAGTCCACGTTTTCGACGTTCGCACTGGGGAGAGTGTGCAGACATGGGTGCCTGAGTTCCCAGGGACGCTGGCGATGTTCGAGGTCATGAATGTCCAATATTCTCCAGGTGTGTACCTGTTTGTTAAATGCCCAACTTGCCAACCGTGATGACACGCCTACTCGTAGACTATTTCGGGAATCCATTACTTGGTATTCAGACTCCTGATGGGCATGTAGTCATCTACGATGGCGAGCAGAACGTTAAGTGGGAGTTTGAACCGCGTATGACAGATGATATCCGGCACTACGGCGTTCGCGACATGGTTTTTAGCCCTACCTCTAGGTCTATCATCTGCGCGTATAAGGATAATGCTATAAGGATCTGGGATTTGTAATTATATATCAAAGGTGAGCTTACTCTCATTAGGCGCATTGTTTAGAATTCAGAACATTTTTTTGGAGAGTAGCTTATGACTAGAGCAAAAGACCTATTATCGAAAAATGTAGTACATATTCCGAAGATTATGAAAATAGGTTTGTTCAACTCTTATGAATATAATATCGTCTTCCTGGCTTATGACGTCCGCTTCAAAGCTCTATAGTATCTGAGGATCCCCAATTGTTTGTAGGTGACCTTAATGGACTTGTCACTAACGAACCATTTAGAATTACCACCATTCCGTCAAACCATATAATTCAGGCATGCGATACAATCTTGAGATACGGTGAATATATTCCTACCTGAACCATACCGTGTTTGTCTTACACTTCGAACGCCAAGCCTAGCTTCATTTGATGAAACTACGGCTGCCTCACCCAATGTATTGGTTGAGAACAAGTACTGCGATCACAGCCGTGCCGGGCGCTGACTCAGTGCAGTTCTAGTTCACCCTATACATGAGCCTTGTCCTGCCAACCACCAACTAGGCACTCATGTCTTTGATATCTGTAAATTTCGGCCCAGGCACGATTTCAGGAAAGGGGGTCAAACTGGGCCTCACTGCTCAGACGGGGAAATTGAGTATCTCGAGGAGCAAGGAGGGATGGCACGGCTGAAAGACTGAATAACAAATATCTATGTAATTATTGTATTTATCACAAGAACCTTCTCCAATCTCCATAGCCCAGGAGGCGAGCCTCCTAGTCACTTCCAGCCACCTATTCGCAGGAAGCAATCAGAAACTAGTAAGGGCAATCCACGCGATCCTGGATTCAGCAAAAATTGACTAAAATCGTACCGCTTGCTGCATTTGGGCTCTGGGAGCGCATCCAAATAATGCTTCGTGTCGCTGCACCGACCAAAAATTCTCCAGTTAGTGGCAAGCGATAGTCAGTGATGTCGACCTTGAAACGGCAAAGTCATACATTTTGGAATAGAAAAATTCGTAACCCCATTGGCTACGGCACTCATAAATACCGCTCACGAACATCAGACCGGATTTGGCGGGTACAAACTAGCTTTTCCAACTTACAGTACGGCTGATAAAAATTGAATAATGATGGTGACAGCTATCAAGGTTGGGATTTATAATTAAGCAACGTACAGTATATGGGGAATCACTTCTAATGGGTGACGGAGAGTACGTCCAGACAACTCGCCAGCAGAATGAGCCTCTCTTCTCGTCTTGTAAGTGTTATTACGGCACCTCCACCCTCCTTTGATCCCATGAGATGGTTATCATATTATTGATGTTGGGAGGCAACCGTAGTCTGACGATAGGGGATGAGAGGGGGGAGGGGGCTGTTGAAGTCGAAGTAGTGCGGTATGGTGGCAGAATGGAACATGGGGGAGGGGAATATTGAAAAGAAGGTAGGTGGAATAGGGAGAGAGGGGTCGTTGATTATTTGATGTTTTTATAATTTTGTCCCACATTTCTGTAAAATTTCGAGACAAAGCAGAGAAAGGATGTGAGGTGGAGACGGGGCATTCAAGTCGGCACGATTATACTGAAGAGCCCAACAGAGGGCCTTCTGCGGGCACGGGTGTCGTCGTGTCCTAGGCCTGTGCCTTTGCAGACTCCTGGGCCTGTTTCTTTAGCCGGAGTCGTTGCCTCCTAGTCATCGGGGGAACAATGGGGATAGCACCTTGTGAACTGGGCATCCAAAAGCCAGGGATGGGGTGGCGAAGTTGGGATAAAGGAGTCTGGGGAATAAATGATGGTGCTGCTGGGTTCAAAGGGGGACTGATTGTGGGAGGTAGAGGTATGACGATAGATAGAGCACCGCCGGGATCGGAGTTCCCGAAGTCGAATTTACGAAGACCAGAAACAGGGGTGGACGTGAACATGAACCCTGGAATGGTAGGGTTATGAGGTGCAGAGCAGCGTGTGGGAGTAGACAAAGGACCCTACGAGTGAAGCTGAGCGCTAGTGAGGGATAAGGGAATGAAAAGAAGAACTGACTGTAGACTCTTTTTTCTCGCCCCGCGCGATTCCTTCATGCCCCTGATACTCTGTCAGAGATTTAGCCTTATCACTGCCGTCCTCGATATCCGAATTTTCCCTATAAGAGGAGTAGTCGACTTCGTCCAACTCTTCATCAGCTTCATCAACACGATGGTCATCAATACACCCAGTCCCAAAGTTGCCGAGTGGGCAGAAGTCCTCCGTTACTCCAAATATGTCTGCGGCGTCAAAGTCTGGGGCCTCTACATCCGTGAGGTACTCGAGGTATATGCCTTTTAGATAAGCCCCCATGTCAAACTCTTCTTCCCGATCATTGCTTATCTCTGGAGTGTCGACAATGGCTGCCTGAGGCCCAGCTTGATGGGACTTTATCTGTTCCTCCTCCCCTTTGTATGCGCTCAAGGTAACAACTGATGCAGTCCCAAGTGCGGCGATGAGGACAAGTCCTGGTACTACGGATTCCGTTGATGTCTCCTGATGGACCCTGTGATCGAGCTGTAAAGAAAAGATCGGAAGCGCTGCCCCTGTGGCCCGGGATAAGATGCTGACCAGAGTCCTGAGCAGCCTACGGAAGGCCGGGTCGCCCAATTTAAACTGCCTGGCCTCAGAGAATCGGCGGAGGAGATGGTTGACACGTCTGTTGACCGGATGGAAGTGCTCCGGGAATGCTCTGGATATTGTGAGGAAAACAAGGATATAAAACATGAAGATGATGATGATGAACCATGAAGGAGGGGTGTCATTCTTTCCGCGCTTAGGCTTATCGTCGATGCTAGAGCCAGGCCCAGGGGGTGGTGGAGGTGGAGGTGGATCCTCATTGTCTTCCTGACCGCGACGAGAATTGGGACTCTTAGAGTTACGCCTCCCGGAACCCCCGGGGATTGGTGGCAGGGAACCACCTGGAGCACCACTTCGCTTAGCTACGACAATGAACGCACCAGTACCAGTCGCAGCGGCTAGAGCGCATCCAATGAGAACATAATTTCCAGATAAGCAGAAGGGTGGCGGCGGAACGGGTAAGGAGATGGTGCGGGTGGCGGGTAACAGATCACAGATAGGCAAGGCAGATACGAAGGGCTCTTCCTCGATGGTGAGTTTACTATCACCAAGAAAGGCACGGAGAGAGAACTCAATAACAGGTCTTAGGGCTGATCCTAGTATCACGCTGGAGACCTTGGATGAGCCACTGGCGGCCTTTACTATGCTCTCGAGGGCATCAAGGCTCATAGCGTCGATATGTCCGAAGGCTAGAATGAGAGTAATTATGTTCGGGTGCGAATTTTTCTTTGGCGGGAAGTCTGAGTGGGAGGTGGTTCTAGCATCACTATATAGCTGGACGGGGGGTGGATGACAGACACCAGGATGGAGGCTGGCTGCTAATGCTTTGGGGTGCGGCGAACAAATGTGGATGGGCCCTCCCCGGACAATCATTTTGACACGGCTGACCAGCTTCAGTATATATATAGCAAGCCACTGGTCAGAATGGAAATGAGGATCCTCCCTCGGTTTTCTGGGCATTTGGTCTGACTTTGAGTAGGGCTTGTGCTGTGCACAAACTGGGGAGTAGTAATTGGGTACTAGCTTCCCGCAGCTTTCGACGGTACTTGCAACAGATGGCAGCCCTGGCAGTTCTAGCTCGTGCTGCGTCGGAAGATGGGACAATCAAACCTCCAAGGGATGCGGTATCTTTCATTCGGATAATCGACAATTTCATTTTCCGTGGTCATGGTCGTATACCTGATTGCGGCCTGACGTGGGTGGAAGGAAAAAATAGGTTAGGTCACGATACGAAGACAAACAACGCGTCAATTAGTGTCACGTTCAGGATGACAAAATATATTCATTATCAATTGGGCTAGTGCCATGTGCGCGTATAGGGATGTGGGGGGCATGATATATCTTAAGAGAACGGCAGGATCAATCAGATATGGGACTACATATACATGATGCAAAACAGTAGGGTTAGCATGTAGACGGGTTGGCAATTCAAACACGCATTTCGACTCCCGGTGATCATGTGATTTTAGTATTCAACTCATTCAGTTGGTTGGATGGGCTAGAGAATCCTCCCTATAGATATTGTGTTGGTCCCAGATCATGGAAAAATCGCATACTTATGCAAAGACAGCGGCGCATCCGTGTTTTCTCCCAAACATCCAAGATTTTCTGATAAAGATCGTCGACAAAAAGAAAAATACATTACACATTCTAAATTTGTGGTGAGAATATGATGGCATCGCATTAGTGTGTTCTAAATAAAAAGACAAAGAAAAACAACAACTATAAATGCACACACAACGTACGTGGAGTAGGTGTAAAAACAACTGGCGGAAGCCAGATATATAGACATGAGGGTGGAGGGCAAATTATTACAGATGGTCGAAAGAGGAAGTGAATAAAAATGGGTGAATAGGATTGAGGTTTACAATTGGGTGTGTTCCTTTCCTTTGGTGTTGTTCCGTCGAGCTGGGGTAACGGATGATGAGGGAGATAGGGGGGTAAAAAAAATAACCAAGAGTCTCCCGGGTTTATTTCCGGAAATCCATTAAAATCTCATAAAGGAACTCGGCGCAGCCTTTTCCTTGTCTTTATCCTTCTGCCTCTCCTTCTTCCCGAACCCAAGCATCGGCGCTGTCAAGCTCAACTTCCTAGTCGCTCGCTTGATGTTCAGGCTTGTCGCACTCGTGCTACTGCTCCCCGTGCTATGGTTCGCGCTCCCAAACGATACCAGCCCAAATGATTGGTTACCTCGGACCTGGGGCGAAGACGCTGTGCGCGAAGGTGATGGAAGGACGTCTTCTGCCGTTCCGTTTGTATCCACGTCCATGCCACCCCCTGGCAGCTGCATCCTTCCCTTGACCAAGCCCTCATCAGACCCGTCAACCGATCCACTTCCCCTACTTCCACCACTCGTATGTCGTCGATGTCCACGAGAAGGCAACTGCGGTAGAGGTGGCAAAGGTCGATCGTCACCACCGGACGCCTGGCCATTCGTAGGAATGCTACCTGTTGTGGATGGTCTATACGTCCTACTCGCCCCACTCGCATCCTTGTCCTTTGGTCGTCCCTTGTCCTTATCACGAGGGCTCGGAAAGTTGTGGGCACTCCTCTTTCCCTCTGATGCCGTCTGCGATATAGTTGCCAATGATTTCTTCCTTACTGGTTGCAAAACCTTGGGAAACTCTCCTTGTATGTCGGTATAGGGCGGAGGGGTAGATGTAGACAGCTGCATTTGGGGAGGGGGGTGGAAAGTGCTATTACTATCACCTTTCGTCGTGCGAGGGATAGCGGAGTCAAACGAAGATGAAGGAGAGTGAGTCCTACTATGTCCGTTCTCTGGCCTGGGTGGGTGATGGTGGGGCTGGTGGCGATGTTTATGCTTTTGAGGACTTCGTTCAGGTTGTTGCATCGAAACGGGCCTCGAAGGCTGACTAGACGCGCTGGGAGATGAGGGATGCTGGGAAGAAAACCTCGTTTGGTGAGCAGAGGCAGGACGGGGAACATCAGAACCCGTCCTCGTTGAATTTGGCCCCTGCCGTACGTCAGATCCTTCCGTTTCCAACGGTTGTTGTTTCTGCATCGAAGACCTGAACCGCGCAGAGGACGTTGAGGATGAAGATGATCCCGCTATCTGTTGGCCTGCGGCCGCATCATCCCCTCCCCTGCTACTGCGGGGAGGAATCGCTGGCGACGGCGGTATGCGGTCGCCTGTTCCACCCAGGCCACCTGCAGGCAGTGTCTTTGATTTTTC
Source organism: Clitocybe nebularis (assembly GCA_900068955.1). Taxonomy (NCBI): domain Eukaryota; kingdom Fungi; phylum Basidiomycota; class Agaricomycetes; order Agaricales; family Clitocybaceae; genus Clitocybe; species Clitocybe nebularis. Next base: position 24,970 of record CEMJ01393665.1, on the reverse strand, counting down.
TCCGATCCTGAAACTCTTCCGTTTCGGAAACCATGTAGACTTTGATTTCTGCTCCTTTTCCTTATCTCCCTCCTTCCCAATAGACGCAACCAACGCCGGAGAAGATGCCATTCCATTTGTTACGGGCATCGGCACTGCCTCTGCCATGGATTTCAGCGTAGCCGACGTGCCTGCCATCGATGATGGCAAAGACGAGGCCATTGTCGTGGATGACCTGTTCCCGGGGGTTCGTGGTGTCGCCGTGGCATATGCGTCTATCGGTGAGGGAATGTCAGTACTATTGCTGCCATTGCTCCCGACGGCGATTTTTAATGACCGTTCCGCATTGATCGACCTCCGCGCTTCGGCCGCCAAGCTAGCTCCAGGGAAATTGAAGGCGTTCTTGATCTGGGTAGATGGCATCTTCCGGATACCCAGGAAGGAGCCCACTCCGCTCCCACTCGATGATGAGGTTGGTATTGTATTTGGCGCCGGGGAAAAGGCAGGAGTAGTGGGCGTGAGGGGGGAAGGAGTAGGTAAGGAACCTGATTCTGACGACGGAGGTGGCGGAGAGTACTTGGTGTTTGTACCATCGTAGGGATAAGGCGGCGGCACAGAGGATGTAGTTGACGCAACGGCCAATGAAGGGTCGCTTAAGCTCGGATCTGATGCACGACTCTCTTCTGATAACAGACCAGGTGGGAGTACTGGCTGAGAATGCAAATCTTGTGAATGAGCCTGCCCTGGAAGTGGCGAAGAGACAGACGCCTCTGAGTCTGATGCTGGGGATGTCCGCAATCCGAGCCCTGTCAAGTCAATATCCGCAGCTTGGTAGTACAAAACGTATGCACTGCCTGCAGGAGAGTCACCGAAATACTTGGAGATCTCGTTTTCGGGAACGGGAGTGACGTTATCGTCATCGAAAAGGAGCCACACCCCGAGCGTTTTTATGATCGAAACGTAGTGCCCGTGATGAGGATTGCTGTTCGGGGTGAAATTGATGCAAAGATGCCGTAAAACTTGGTCAGCTATTATTACATGAGAAGAGGAAGGTGTACCCACTTTCCTATATGCACCACGATTGCATAAAGGTTGTATAGCCTATCGGCATCATCCATATCATCCACCGTATTAAAGAGGCGTAGTTCGAATGGAAAGGCAACCCGATATGCGAGTTTAATGTTTCTCTGTACATCCTCCTGGTACTTGAATCGTTTGAGATGCAACGCAAGGACATTGGGTAGTTTCTTGATCTTCATCCTGTATGCAGATATAACTCAACATCAGAGAACCGCTGACAGCCGATAAAAGTCCAATGATCGGGAAAGAAACGCACCGCTTCTCAGCCTCTTGCAAGTCACAGCATGAATCACAGAAAAATTTGTTCTTCTGGCACAGCATCTCGCTTGCACTAAACTGACGAAGACATGCTGTAACGCTCGAGTTTTGTTCTATGTCGATGGAGAGGTCTAGGAAAGACTCGTCTCGAGATGATACCTGCATACGGAATAATGTCGGGTGAATATATTCAGAGTTGCGCGTAGATAGACGTACAGTTTCGCATGTCAAGCAACGTGTTTCGCTAGTGAGGACACCTTCAAAGAGCCTGTGTACGAGAGTGGCATCCTTGTGAGAATGGCCCGAGTTCGAACTTGTTGTTGGTGCCTTCGACATAAGCGTCGTTAAGGAGTTTGATACTATGTCGTAAGAATTAGGGATCAAGAACGACACGTAAGATAAGGTAATTACGGTCTACATCCCCAACAGATTCCACCTGGGGAGAAGCTTGAAGTTTGCGTTCTTCCTCAATCTCCTCAACGATTTGGTTGAGGAGATAGATGAGGAACTCGTGGGCGTCTTGGTGCATAGTGGAATTGAAAAGCTGATTGAGTTCCTTGAGCTTGTCGACGAAAGCACGCGGAGATACGGTGCCCTTTTCTGCGGGGTGAGAAGATATGTAGAAAAAGAGCGAGCGGAGGGCGGAGAAGAGGGTCGGGGGTGCAGCCGGGATAGGTGCCACCGGAGCGCTGGGGAGGCCATTTGGTATGGAGAGGTCTGCTGGAGCTGGCCCGGATGTTGATGGCTTGCGTACGGGTTTTAGGCGGACAGGAGCGAGAGGGACCGGCGGCGGGGGTGCGGGCGCGATGGGGGTCGAGGGAGTGAGGGGTGCGGTGAGTGATTTGGAAAGAGAAGTGTCGGTCGATTGTAGCATTAAGTCTCTGAAGGGCGCACAGAAATACAGTGTCTGGATAACAGAGTTCGCATAGCTGGAGGTTTTGGTCAGCTGGCTAGATTACTACAAGAACGTATATCAGTTTACCATGTATTGCCAAACTACAGTAATATTCATGTCAAGATCAGCAGATGAAATACGATTGAACAGATGGAAACATACATTCTCGAAACCAAATTTCTTCGCATCTGCGGAGGCCAGGACAGGGACAGGGAGGGGCTTGGAGATATCCTGGGGCACCTGTGGGTTTTGCGCTCCAAAGATCCATTTTGCTCTTGCCATAACTCAGCAGAACAGTGGCTTCCCAGGAGTCGGGGTTGTCGACGGGTGGGACGTTGAATCAGACCCCAGCGTCGATGGATGGCTGGGCCTGTGGTGTTGGGGTGGATGAGTTGGAATATGTTGTGTATAGATCACAACTCTTTTCCACAAATCTTGGCACAGCCACGTGACTATACAAGCGATGGTCTCTCTATGAAGCGGCACCGTAAATTCGGTAGAATGGCTACAATTGATACTGTAAATCTATCTATTAGGCTCGATCACAACTGCTATTCGGATGACTCCCAGCTCTCAAGAGCTACGCACGCTTCCCCACCCGGTCATACCTGCTTTTCTGGCCAGATCTCGAATCTCGATCTCTTCGGAACCACAGCGACAAAACGGGTCCAATGTGCCTGGCCATCTGCACCCAACAGCTGCAACGGCGACATCGATGTGATGTTCAAGTCATTTTCGGGTCTGTAGGCCAACGTACAGCCCATGCCTTTTCCCATGTCATTTCATATATCAGGGCTCGAACACTCGGACCCACTGACCGCCGTGTTGAAACCGTCCATGAATGGGCTTGGACATACTGCAAGCATCAACGGTGGACCCATCACCGCTATACATCACTTGCTCACCAGCGCCTTACTCATACAATCCAGGCCCCAGCTCGCCACTAAGCGCCACGCTCGCACACGTCATCGTTTCTCGTTCGAGCTTCTGAAGGCTTCTGAGCTCATCTAGACTGAAATAATCCGACTGAGAAATGAGGCGACATCCACAAATCCCCGACCGCTCCGGAACGCATCGCGGGATGATATCGGTCCGGACTGAGGGTTTATACTTAATTGTGAGTAAGAACATGCAACCTTTGAACATTGTGTCCTTCCCCGGCGATCGACCCGGAACCGGAGGCAGTGTTTGAACGTACATCCGTCTATTTATAAGCTTCTGTAATAGAGCCAGGTAAAGTACAACGCCGAACAACAATATCATATGGTACACACACAAAAAAACGCGAACAAAACAGGGTAAAGAAACGAGGAAGGACCGAACGGTTGGCTGTTGAAGCAACAATATCCCCGAGCTCACCACCTTTCTATATTCTACTCTCCTATCATCTTCCTGACCTTGACAATATCCCCCACATTGACAACCCCTACTTCGTCGGGCACACCGTTACATCCCACACACGGCTTCAATTGTTTAACCGGATCCAACCCGGTACGAAACTTCATCAGCACCTTGTACGGTACCGCCTGGTCACGTTCACCGGTCTCGGGGGAAACGTTTGGGAGCTGTGGAGCATTCAAAATGAAGAGGATGAGAAATCAAGATACTTGAAACAGACGGCGTAGAGGCCGAAGCAAATACCGGGCGGTCAACACGTCAGCAAAATATCTCCTCTCCAGAGCCAACTCGGCTTTGAATGGGATGAGGGATAAAATGCGAACATGGATAAATAAAATATATCGGCATTAACGGAGGCGGGGTCTGTATTGGCCTGCTGACACAGATATGTCTTATATCATGACCCAGACTGCGGCCTCCACCATCTTTACCGCAATCACCACCTCTCCCTGTGTCGTCCATCAACGATCACAATCGAGATTTGTGGTTGGGATCGGGCACGGGTGCAGTGGATATCACCCAATCGCAAATATAGACGCAAAAACACCACAGAAGCACCACAGGATAAACACTTCCAAGAAGCTCCGAAGAAGAGAAGGAAGAATGAAGCGGGGAAAGATATAGAACAAGAAAAAATAGAAAAAAAGGGAAAACATACCAAGCATCGTACACACTTGGAAACCAACGTGATCCTGGGGCCAGAGCCGATTTCAATTTCCTCCCAGTTGTCCTCCGCAAATGGTCCCCCACCACTGAACACGATGTTAGGTCGGAACCTGTACAGAGACAGATCAGAAATGACGTCACAAATAGCAGAACCAAGCTAATAAAAGCAAACGCGCCTCTGCATAGGGATCTTGGCGTCCCTCCATTCCTCTGTGATACCTTGCTTCCCAATGTGTTCCTTGATATTCTCCTCTACTGAGCCAAGACTCTCTGCGGATAGCACCATCAGCGGGTACATATCTTGGTACATTGCCGTCGCCTTAAGATCCGGAAACTCGGCAGTGGCGTCAATGGCGCGTGCGCGGGGCCCCTTATATATGAGATGTACGGGCTTGCCAAAGTAGGTTGAAAGAATCTCGGAGGGCGAGGGCAAGAGCGTCTCGGAAGGCAGAGTTTGGCAGATATACCCGTCGACGGCGTCGTGCGTAACCCAGAGGGTGATCTCTGGCAACCTAAAAAGATAGACATATTGGTCGGGTGATAAAGAAATTGGGGTTGGGGTAAATACATAGTCCAAGCGTCAAGGATCTCTTTGGTAGGCTGGAGGGGGACGTGGAACGATGGGCACTCAGATTCCTTGGGGAATACTACTTTCAGGAGCCCCCCATGTGGAGAGGCCGTATCTACTTCAATCTCCGGGGTAATGAGAACCATCTGTGAGCATAGTTGAGTCGAATGATTAGCAGAGAATGGATAGATTCCGACCTTGGGGAATTCACGCGCAGTGATGATAGTATTGGTGGTAGCATCCATAATGCACCATTTCCGATCATGCTATAGGAAGGCGGCGTAGAGGAGAGCGTAGTAGGAAATTTCCGAAAATCAGTTAGACACGATACTTATGGACGATAGACGGAATGTACCTCGAGTCCTTCGGGGTCGTACTTGGCACTCTTCACGGCCACTCCTCGGCAACTCTATAATGAAAGGTAAAATAAAAACATAACGTCATCGTCAGCCTTCTGTCCCAAAACGTACATGTCTAAATAAAAAAGTTGGGAACTAAGTATGATATAGATAAAAAGTAACGGCAACTTGGTCTAAACCTCCACGCTCATTAGCACTAACGCCCTGTCTGATTGACAAATGGAGGAAACGCCAGTGCTGTGCATGTTGAAGGGAACATGACGGAGCCAAGCTCAAGAACAAATATAAGGCCTGTCGAATGGGCCTATAGCGCCCCGCGATGCGATTTCAGGGTAGATGAAATAGAAGTGAGATCCCAAAAATCAGGAAAACGACATGGGAACAAGGACCCCATAGCCAAAGAAAACACGATAGCGAAACACACCTTTAAGGGATGCACGAATATCCCTGACACATGCACGGTTCCGTCTTTAGGTTTCGCAGCCATAGATTTACGTTGTTTGAATGGGACGCGAGTGGTGGTGGGTATCGAGGGAGCTGCTGGACTCGTGTGAGAGCGTTTGCTGTATGCAAACAAAATGATGGTTGATAGAACAGCAATAACAGACGCCGCCACTGGCCATGTGATGCCTTCTATTCCCGTGCTCGTAGTGCTCGTGCCCATGCCAAAGCTAACTCCCGTAAGTGCTCGGAAGGTCCGTGTCACGATGTGGCTAACATCGTTCTCGGGATTGGTTTTTAAGGACATCGTGGGATGCGCGTGTGCGTGAGTGGACATCGTATAACCCTTGTGACCCTATAAACCTTTAGCAATGCCCCATTATAATTAGACTCAGCGACCCGCTAGAGGAAAATCCATGACCTGCTTTTAAATTGACTTACTCAAGACGTGTGGTTAGTAATGCGGCTCTTTACGGGCCTTCCGAGTCGAGGGCCTAGGCGCAGCGGAAGACAAAAAGCCGTCAAGTGTTCTGACTCAGTTTTTATTGGAGACGGAAACTCTAGGAGGTGAATGTGGGTGTTATCCTCCTCGTAGGAGACAGGCGGTTTACGCAAACGCGACTGCGCCGAGGCCCGAGTACTCTAATTAGCGACTGCTTAGCGATGAAAAAAAATTAGGCATCAGGTCACGCCCCCGACCTATCCGCATTTTTGATTAGATTGCAGGT
>CEMJ01393665.1:654-18207 GCA_900068955.1 Clitocybe nebularis | reverse complement strand
CATCTCATGAGCGTTGCAATATGTTTCGTTATGTCTATTTAAGAAGCCATCGCCTTCACAAAACTGCAACGGCCCTGGCTGATTGTTCAGGGAACCTTGAATGTCATCATAGATAATAACGATTGGATGTAAATTCCCTATACCTAAGTACTTATTGGCTACCCTTTTTTTGGAGAAGCTACATGTAGGCGGACTGAAATCCTAACGAATACGATGGACATACATTTGGGCATTGTTACAAGTTAGAATTGATAACAATTCCTTTCCGTTTCCTGATATGCTTATATTCAACCCTTTCCCATTCACGTTCACCCAGTCCTCAAGACCAAATGAACCCCACTGTCGGAACTGATGATTTTACTGATCTTCCCAACATCTAGTCCATATGCAGCATCCTCGAACGGCTTTTGCATCTGTCCACGTCCGAACCACCCAAGATCTCCTCCATTGGCATGAGAAGAACAATCGGAATGGTGGGTGGCCAGTTCCGCGAATTTTTCCGCCGACCCGTCAATCTGTGCTTCATATCCACGCAGAATCTCTTCCGCCTCCTCCTGGGTGCGGGTGATATGAGACTAATATTGTTTACGTACATCAGCTCAAGAAAAGCGGGTGGTCAGAATTTATGGAAACGGACCTCTTTCCAACTCGATGGCCGCCTGCTTCCACGATGTTTGACGAGGAGGTGGCTTGCCCGGACTTGATCAGCCTTACCGCCGCCTGCTTTAGCACCTGATGGGCTCAAGTACTCTTTCGCACCGGGAAGCTGATCGATCTGCTCCTGTGTGAGTCCAGTAGGTGGTTCCCAGCTCGACTCTTTGTTCGCGGCGTTGAAGAAATAAGGAACGCCGCGTGAATTCGAGAGACGAACTTCCCACTCTGACTTTGTCATTTAATTCATTTCTCGTCAAAGATTGCTTTCTCTCAGAAAAGTGCCTTTTGGCGCACCATTTTCTTTATTTCCTTGGTTTTCGAGGTTGCGATGAAAGTGGAGATTGAATGATCTGGGAATCAAACGAGGTCATTCATGGTCACGTGTCATTTGTCCTGTAATCACAACCCGGGGTAGTGCGAGACGGCCCGGTTGCCAATTCATTGCTGACCTTGAACTAACACTCAAGCCTGAGTATATAGTTGTATACACGTTACCCACAACCTTTACCTGGAACTGCAATGGCGTATAACAGAGGCTACCGCCATCCATTCATCTTTGGTATCCATTATCTTGGTGGTGTAGGCGGTTTGTTGATTTAAACATGATTTTATACCGATCATCGAAAGAATGACATACTATATCTTCCTTATCAGACAACCCTAGAACAGTGAGTCGCAGGCAATATTGAAAGCCAATTCCTTGAGCGACCAGGCATATTGGCAGCTTATGGAGTTAGCCATGTGCGAGTTCTCTTCCGAGATCCGGAGAAAAGGAGAGTGGTGGAAAGGCTTTCAGAACCAAACCAAACGAGAGCAATGGGCCGAATATGCTCGATGCCGTGCCTGGAAGATCCGCACACCTTCATCATACATGGATATCAAATTATCCCCCAAACAGGAAAGTACTAGCATTTAAACATTAACGAGCCAACTTATTTAAATGGCAGATTAATTATGTTCTTGACGAACTTGCTGGATATGCCGCTCTCTATGACCACGAGAACAAATGGTAAACCCCCTTGCGACTTACAAGGTCATTTACTTACAGCACCTTCATCCAGCCAAGTTTCTTGTTTTGAGCGTATCTGGGAATCGCACCTCCCTCTAGGATCCTCATGTATTACAAGCCTCAATAAAGAGCTCTCCGCACTCCGGAGTCAGATGCATAGTAGGCGCGAACCTGGTGTTCCTGTATCTCTAATCGATCCTGGCCTCAATTGTATTATCTACGGCAAGACTCTTGCCTCCCATCCAAATCGCCGTCAGCTACGGCCCATTCCCCCGCCGACCCTACCAAATGATTTTTATGCCACCTCTACAAAGTTCGCACTCCTTCCGTCGGAAGTTTGCGTTTCTCCCTCGGGTTACACTAAGTTTGTCTCTTATATCAATAACCTCCATACACACCACACCACTCTTTATGAGGACCTTGAAGCGACCCTTACCGCCTTTATTCCACTCTTCGAGCATGTCTTGACGGATTTACATAGGAACAACCCGCTGATGCAACGGATTCCTGGGGTTCCTCGATATACTATTTGGGAAGAACCAGATGAGCCCGAATTTTCCGACGACGACGAAGGGTGGGTAGCATATGAAAGGGATTTACGCCATTGGGTTATGCACAGACCCTTAAATGTTCCAGACGTCCCAGACGCCGGATACCCAGGTGGCCTGGAGCACAGAAAACATATGGTGAAATTACGCGGGAGAAACCTCCAGGTCATCGTTGACGTTTCAGATTTACGGCTAGTAAGATTTTTTCCCTCTTTAAGAAGCCTAGTGTTGAAACAGGCTTAGCGACCTGGCGAGCCTGAATATCCCAGCTCTGCTTGGCACGTTGAAGGCATGCGGAACGAGCGTATTGTTGCTTGTGCGAAATACTACATCTCAGTTGTCTGTATCAATTTTACCTTGTAATAATTCGTCGTCTGACAGGTAAAACCTAGGAAAATATTACAGAAACATCAATTCAATTTCGAACGGCAGTGTCCTACCCACGTGGATTCGCGGCAGGCGACAGTGGGGCCACCCTCCGCACCTGGGGCATTCAAGACAGTGACTCGTGCCACCAATACGTAGGTTCGAGATCAATCCATTCTGGACTTGGCATCGTCTTCCCCAATATATATCAGCACCGTCAGACATCGTTCCGTCTTGCCGACCCCACTGAAGAAGGACATCAGACTGTAGTCTCATTTTACCTGGTGGATCCAGAGATCGAACCTATTGTGTCGACGGGCGTAGTGGCGCCGCAACAAGAAGAGTGGATTCGAGACGCAGTGTATGAGTCTATGGACAAGAGGGTACCCATTGAGATTGTTGACCAGATTATGAGCAATGTAGAAGGCCTGATAGGGATCAAGGAGGCAGAGAAGTATAAGGCAGAGTTGAAGGAAGTCAGAGAGAAATTTTGGGAGGCAAGTAATAACCATCATTTTTGTATCCCATTTGATATATGGAACCCGGTGGAATTTCTGTCTTAATTTTTTACTGGCAATGTACAAAAGAATCAATGTGATACCTTAACATCATGATACACAAAACATGAAAGTAACTTTGTCTCTGGAAGTGTGATGTTTATTCATTTCGACTGGGCCGACTCGCATCATCAGCGCCAACGATGAATAGATCGGGATGTCGTGCAATCTAGGGTAGCCGTGTCAGAAAATGACCTAATCGAAAGTAGACATCAACGTACAAATGACCGTACACGCTTTCCGTAGATGTACATCGGGAATGAGCCAAGCCAACAAAACGCCTGGCATGCGGCTAGAATCAACAGTGATACTTTCACTCCTCTGTGGAGAATCATTCCATTCGCGAAAAAAGTGAAAGCATAGAGGACCATATTCTTGCTGAAATTTGAAAGTGCGAGGACGTGGAGCGCGTTTGGACCATGAGTATCAAGTAGATATGTTACTGCAGCCGCTCCAGATACAACCATGCTGAAGTTGGCCATTCTGAAAAGAAACAGTATCAGCCAGCTTCGGATTGATCGCGGGGGTGTTGATACGAACGCGATGCAAGCCACCGCTCCTATCCATGGCATACTGTGAGTAGTGCCCACTATACGACATTTCAGTCATTATTTAGTATCAAGAGAGGTGCAGGACAACTATACTGACCTGCCCAACCGGCATATCCGAAGATCCCAAAGAGCATGGCGGAGATAAATAGTATGCGAAACTCTGGCTCATATATCCCTTTGTTCTGCCGAGCTAGCCATACTGTCCCCCAGTCCGTCAGGGGTCCAGAGACGCACATCGCCAGGATTATCCCAACAATTCCACCAAGGTTAGTCAACCCCTGAACCTTTGGTTTAGCGATATTCATATTATAAAAGGAGAACACCCCACGATCTGGGACGCATTGAAGTTATACTCAATCGTGAATATGGTTGAGGAGCAGATTGGTAACAGGCCTGGAGAGAAATGAGCGATGATAACGGAAATGATAGAATCAATGATTAGCCCACTCACTCAGCCATACTGTTTGCATCCCGTGGACGAGGAATATAAACCAGGTCTAACCCGATCAATCGGACGTATCCAACGGTGCCGGATAATTTTCACTTACCACGGGTGACAGGAGGAAGGGGAACGGCCTAATAAATATCTTAAATAGACTAACGTTGCTGTAAGTTCCGTTCCATATCTTGAGCTGCGAGGTGTAGCTAGGCGCCCTCGCATGCGTATTCGTCGTCCCGGAAATGGCTGCGTGGCCACCAGTCGATGAGTCCTTGTCAATGCTCCGTTTTTCCGATGGGGTGGACTTTTCGTCGCTGAGGTCAGCTCTCTCTTCGATATTTCGCTCATACGTCGTCTGATTAATATTTTAATATACGACCTCTAGGACGATATAAAATGACATACCTCAGGAACAAAGAAGAAAAATAATATCACCGAAAGGCCAAGGGGGATGGTCACAAACCAAAAACCCATTTGCCATGACAAGTTTTGAACGACATAACTGTACAACAAAGGACCTCTGGATAGGAGTGGTCGGATTGTGTTTCATTCAGTCCAGATGCATGACCTACAAAGTTATGCCTGCCATTATGGAGAAACTCCAGATGACAGAGCGACTACCACGTTCATGGACACTGGAGAAGGTGAGGGGTGTGGATGTCCCGAAGATAAGAACTTACAAAAATATCTGTTCGATCGTTGAGGCGACCAGACTACGCACCAATAAATGTTTTCCCCCAACAAGCGTCAAGTGGATAAACCTACCTTTGGAGTGCAGACATTCCAAAGCCTTGGAAAACACGGGACGCCCTTATCGACGCCATGTTTGGGCTCACGGCACACCAGATACATGAAATAAACATCTAGGAAAGGGTATTAACCCTAGTCCTGCGAAAGGAGGTATTGATGCATACAAGTGTCACGGATCCAAGATATACGATACGGTGTCCAAACTTTACAGCCAATGCATTTTGACAGAGCCTGAAGGAAATATGTGAGAGGAAGGAGAGAACTGAGCTGAATGCCGTACATGAAACAACCCAGTCCAAGAAGAATTGACCCAAAACTAGAGGCTACATCGTCCACACTAACACCAAACTGGTTGGAAAGAAGTACATATCCTGGCCCTACCATAGGAGATAGCGCGCCATCGAGAGAAGCAGCGAAAGCGCTAGTGAAGAGATCGATTACAGTGAGTAAATTTCATACATCGTATGAGGTTTTTTTACAGGGTCCAGAAACATGCCTCCTTTTTCCACATAGGCCAATTTAACCTGCGGGGCCGGTTGAATATAATAAGCACCACGTTGTGGGGTATTAGACATTATACACGTACGGGTCTTTGGGATCATCCGAAGGTTGTGGAATAAGGATTACATGGGAGTGCCTTCCGGTTCCACGCTTCAGGGAACCAGCCTCGTCGATTGTAACCTATAGCAAGCAAAATGAGGTCCAGACAAAACGCGCATGTCATGATGGTTTATTATTTCACCTGAAGGCCGCGAACAATTCCCAAGTCTGACAGCAGGGCTGTCCCAGGAACCTGTTGAAGATGTTTGGTCTCTAGAGAGCGAATAATTAGCCAATTCGAATTTTCGTGTATAACCTCAAGCCCACCTAAAATACCGAGTCCCATCGTAGGAAATGGCAGAGCCTTCGGTCAAAAGCAGTCATTGCTACTTCCTCTGAGGCTATATATGGGGGGAGGAGTTCGCCGATATCCATATGAGCAGTTATTCTCATACGTAACAATTCCTCATTAAAGCCCTAACCCCGATTCGGCCATTATAACCTGTGTGGTGCCAGCAATGGTGCTTCTGGGGATTGGAAGAAATGTTTAGCCACGGTGAGAGCATCGGGCCAAAAAAAATTAGGACTGAGCATTAGCCTTAATGTGAATATGGTAGAGGAGATATCGTTCGTTGTAATCCTTCTGAACACGACAGTGTGCGTCATACACGGAGGCGAGTTAGAGCAAAGCAATAAGCCGGAATAGTTTTGATCTTGGTTTGAAGGCGAAACTTCGTCCCATGATGCTCGAGAAGCAAGTTCATGATAACAAAGCATATTCAGTAGCATGTTTGCGATATAATTGACACCGTCCTGGTCAACGTGACCAGGTCGATTTACAAACAAGGAACTGAATAGCTGTCCTGTTTGGTCATAATCTCGTAGGTGGTGTGGGGTGCAGGAACGGTAACATATTCCTGGTGGGAGAAAGAAGAACAAATATCGCGATCATAGAAAACATATCGTCAGGTTGGTTCTTGACATATTTTTTATCGTCCACCAATGATGGGGCTGGCAATCCGTGAATTTCCGTGAATGACCTCTTTGGGATAAAAATATGTACGAGCAACAGGAGGGTGGGTGTAAATTTCCTGTCTGTTTTATGCAAGGGTAAGTTATTGACCACCAATGTAACGAAGGAAAGCCTGGAATAGCACACACTTATCAGGGATACATCTGTTCGAAGGATGAATTAAACGTCCACTAACATCAAATAATAATTGTAAAAGCAAGACAACTGATCCAGGACGCAACGTCACAGCAATAACTCTAGTGTTTTTGTCCATAAAACAGATATAAGACCGCCAAATTCTTCAATCAGTGCTCTCCGTAACCTAGTGGATTCTTCGTTTGCCAGTTCCATAGATCTCTACACATGGTTTCCAAATCCTGGGGTGCTTTGAACCCAAGCTCCTTCTCGGCCAGAGATGGATCGGCGGTTAAATCCGGGACATCCCCACGACTGGCGGTGTGGATCAAGTTAAAAAGGTCGAACTTTCCTTGAGAGAAGGTAGACACATACCGTCGACCAATGATTTCATACTTGTAATCAAACCCGGTGGCTTTGCGCATGGCTTCTACGATCTGCAACACGCTCATGCCTTTCCCTTTGCCAAGATTAAAGGCCTTGAAATGTGCGTCGGCACTCCCAAATGTTTTGGATTCGGGTCCCAGGGCATCCAAAGCAAGGAGATGCCCAGACGCTAAATCCATGATATGGAGGTAATCACGAACGCATGTCCCATCCCTGTACGACAGTTATGATAATGTCTATACGGGCCTTATCAATAGGACTCAACGGTGTTGGGTAGTCGTTTCCAAAAACTTTGAGAGTCGAGTCCGTAACACGGCCTACCGCCATGTGTGCGAGAAGTGGTAGTAGATTCCCGGGTCTGCCTCGGGGATCCTCGCCGATAAGGCCAGACGGGTGGGCACCAGCGGGACTGGAATATCATTGAGTTGTAGATTATCGGATTGCATTTGAGAACTTACTTGAAGTAGCGTAAAGAGATGGCCCGCCACTTTTGATCCGCTATAAATTTAAGTTATTAAGCACCCCTGGTTCCAGGGGGTAAATTGACGTACCATGACACAAATCGTCAATGATGGTTTCGGCCATCACTTTCGTCTTTCCATAAGGGCTGTCAGCCTGCAGTCTCGTCGTTTCCGGTATAGGGATGATTGGTGGTGTGCCGTAAACTGTAGCAGAGGACGAGTACACGATGCGGGTGCAGTCATACTCTGACATAGTTTGGAGCAACGATACAGTTGCGGAAACATTATTTGCGTAGTATGTTAAAGGAATTTCTGTCGACTCTCCGACGGCTTTGTATGCCTGGAGATAGGTGTTTATATGTTACTAAGGATGAGTTTGAGTGGACGTACAGCAATGTGGACCACGCCCCATATCCCCCCTTTACCATAGGTTTCAAAGACAGCCTTGATATCCTCGGGTTTGGTGAGGTCACATCTATGAGAATCGACCGCGGTGGTTTGTATGTCCAACTCGGACGGGTTTTCTGGCAGTTCGCTCTTTGAGAGTCGACAAACTCTATCGAGCGCTGACGAGTGAGAGTTATGGTTATTATCTATTGAGATGACTCTATAACGTCTTGTCTTCTGCAGGGCATACACAACATGTGAACCTGGAAGTAGCAGAAAGTTAAATATGATGGCATTTGCGAAAATGAGAAGGGAGCGGACCAATGTACCCAGACCCCCCTGTGACAAGGACTTTCTGATTGATTTAAATGAGGATCATTGCAGATCAGCAAGGGCCACCGCTTACTCTGAGGGCGGCAGTCTCATTAGCCATATTGCGTAGTAAATGAAAAACGCTGAGATTTTTGAAGCTTGGAGCTTTTTATCGGATGTCCGCTAGGAATTATCGGTCAATCTTTGGTTCGATCATTCGGAACCGCAGCCACGCCATGCCATGTGCCAATCTATCCCAGGTCAAAAGTAAAATAGTAACTACACGTCCTATATGTACAGGCTCAGCCATCCTCCATCTTAACGTCGCCTTCACTGCTGGGTTTTTGCAGACTCTCAACCTCTCCTTGCCCGTTCTCTGCCACAGAGGGAGCTGTGGTTTTTGTTACCAGAGGACCCTCAATACCTGGTTCATCCGCAGTGCCAGCCACATTGACTACTCCGGGAATCTCCTCATTTTTCTGCGCCTTTTCCTTCTCTAACTCGATCTCCTTAGCAAGGAGTTCAATATCCCCCGTTCCGATTCTTCCGAAATGTTGCAGATGCTGATCGCGGGCCGTGCGGAGCGCGAGCCAGGCCCAACGTTGCTTATTCTAACAAATGATATGTTCAGTGGAGTTATTAAATGCTGAGGAACGTGTGACATTACTTCTTCAAACTTCAAGATCTGGTCGTCCGTCGGTGCCGGTGCCGGTTCACTAGGGGCCGGTGCGGGCCCTGGCACCGGCGTAGCTACCACAGCGGGAGTTGACGGGGCAACAGTAACGATAGGTATTGCGGGGGGTGGTATTGGCGTAATATTTCGACCGATTTCTGGTGACGATGATGACGGGGGCTTTAAAGGAGAGGAACCCGGTTTGGCGGGGAGCGATGGATGAAGAGGCGAGCCTGCCTGATTGGTTGCAGTAGGACGTGGTGCAGGTAACGTTAAAGAAGTTGCGTCTACGGTAGGAGGGGGCTCCTGAGGTTGGATAAGCGTAGTTTCCGGTTCCTTTTCGGCCATCGTGACGTCTGCAGGTTTAGCAGGTGTGGCAGCTCGTGCCTTGACCTGGGTTATCCTCTCCGCAATCTTCTCAAGATTCTGTTTGCGTAGATCAATCCTTGCGTTCTCTTGCTTGATCTTCTTGACAAAGTCCTTGACATCACCAGGCCTGAAAAGTGAGGTCCCATGAGCTTGGGTAACTGATAGAACAAAAGGAAATTCTGACTGGAATGGGTTCTGCAAGTCGTCCAAACCTCTACAACCCATGTCCCATATCTCTGTCAAGGGCTCCGTGCCCAGCCTCCACTTCCAGTCAGGCGGGGGTTCCCTCATCCTTTGCCTCACATTCCTGGTAGCCTCAAGCAAACCGACCTTCTTCCCATCGACGTCAACGGACCACGGTTCCTTATCAAAAGGTGCACAAAGCTCGTTTTTCCACTTCACCCAGTTTTTCTCCCGTTCAATAATGACATTGACCGTTTCTGCAAATGCTCTTCCATTCGGGGTCGTTTGTCGAAGTTCCTCCATTGCCTTGTTTATCGTTTCTTGAATCCATTGCGTTTCGGCAGTTTCAAGTACAAAATCCATTTGTAAAGAACGATTTCGAGCGGATGACCAGGTGGCTTTGTTCGCTTTTGTGAAGGTCAGAAGATGGTTGAGCAATGTAAGAAGTTGGAAAATAAATTGACGACGGAAGTGAGTATCGGCGATCTGGATTATGGTGAGTGTGATTCGTAACGTATAGTCATTTCAAGTGATAGCTCACCTCAAGATCAATAAGGTCAGGGCTTGTCAGGAACTTGGCGAAGAAGTAATCGTTGGTATTTGTTTCCTCAATATCTGGTTCGCGTTTCCTTTTCAGCGAGCTTGGACCTGCGCCTGCCCTGCTACCCATCATTGCGCGCTCTTTAGCAGTTGCCTCCTTGATCACGGGGAGAACTTTGTTGACCGCTTCCTGGAACTCAGCAAATGTCTCAGGCGCTGCGAAAAGGGGAGGTTTGGAGAATGGTAGTTGAAGTGACCAGAACGTATTGTAGAAGTCTGAAAATACTGAGCGTCTTTTTCTTAGATACGAGAAGGCAAAAAAGTGCACCTTCTTTCTTCTCCGATGATAGGGACGATTTGGATCCCTGCGCGGCTTTTTTGACTTCCTTCGCATCTACATCCATTCGGTCACTCTGACTCCCCAAATCCTCTGCGCCCTTGGACTCCTTCGTGTCTGCCGACTCTTTGACCTCTTTGACCTGATCCGCCTTCAGTTCCTCAGCCTTCTCTACAGGCTTCTTATTGGTAATATCCTTTACACCTTCCCATGTTGGACCATACTCTCCTCTAAGATTGACTCCACTTCTTTCGCCTAATGGAAATACCCCACTGAGGAAAGTCAGAATCCGACCACAGAAGATTGTTGTCGAGCCCATTTTTGAGAGACGGCGCAATAGATCGTTTAATGTCCGTAGGAGTATAAGAGCTTTCCCTTTCTGAGGCACCATTCCATCAGTGAGTCGTGCGGCTCGTGCCTCGATCCAGGAGAAAACATGAGAACATGAAGCTATTGTTTGCATTTCAAGAAGGTCCTGCAAAACGATGAAAGGAAAGGTCTGTTCACAAGCATCTTGAATGGTGGTGTTAATTCAATTAGGAGGATATTGTGAGCAACATACCATGTTCTGTAAACGTTAAAACGAGGTCCAATTTGTCCTTCAGCGCGTCATAATATGTCGTTTCTTCGTCGAGGAGGGCTTGGCCTTCTGTAGCCTAGTCTTCTGTTAGTACATAGCCGGATTCGTATCTAGAGTGGGCTTGCCGCTAGTAAAAATATCTCATTCTTCAGTAGGTATTCCCACTGACTCTTCCTATTCTCTGCTGACGACTTTACTCTCGACGTTTCTAAAGCATTCTTAACAAGTTTGTCGAGTTTGCCTTGGTCGATAGGTCGTGGCGGAAGAGATTCTAAGAGAGAGGCAAGAGTTGGTTGAAGAGAGACCATCGACATAATGGTCACGTTTGAGTCTTCGACGTTTCGTCCATCAAACTTTGCTATTGTCTCATGGCATCTACCAAACTCAACGGCTCAAACATAGCTTCCCTTCCAGAAGAGCCTGGTAACTTGGAGACTGATATCGCACAGTTGACTGCTCTTTTACAACAAGATGTACTCAGTGGCGATGATGATGCTAATGTCACGGAGCTACTCAAGCGTCTCGAAAACGCGGATAATATGGCAGAAGGGGTTGAATTAAGACTTGACGAAATTCTTGGGAAGTTAGATGGTCTGATTACTTCGCTCGAGGTCAAAGAGGAGGAAACTTCGAAAGATCAGCCATCAACGGTGGGGCATGGAGACACAAAATCTGATCCTTCGTCTTGAAAACAAGGTAGATACCTGAGTCAGACGTCTTTCAGGTGTGCTTATCATCGAGTCAGAGTGAGCCCTATCTCCTGGTATTATTGCCACCAAGTAGATGGCTAGGACGACGAACCCTTCCGTATATCGTGATTCTATCATCGTAGCCACTCAGAAACGCGACCCCACTTTTATTAGAGATCGTTCTCCGAAGTGTGGGCCCATCCCAATGGCAGTCTCGATGCACATTCAATCGAGCCTCCGATCATAGATTTCGATTAGGACTTGTAATTGTACTGGAGCTAGATCGCAGCTTATTTTTGCAAACCCCTCATTACTATTCCCTGTATTTTTGAGTACTAAAGTGCTACATACGAAAGGATATATTCACCCCCTCCACCCCTCCAGACATGGCATGCTCGGTGATATATAGATCACTTCACCTGGACATTTTTCAGCGAAGCCGACACTTCCTAGGCGATGGCGCACGCTAGTCATGGGCGTGACGCATCGCTACATCAAGGTGGGCATTCGTTCCGACTCCAATAGTCTAAAGAAAATTAGTATCGAAGCCTGACTAACCATCCAAACCAAGTAGCCTATGAGGGACGGAAAGGTCGCAAAATCGCCTTCGAGGAGTTAATATTAAGGGTGGTATGGGCTTTACAACACATAGCAATACAGATGTGTGAGTATATTCCAATGCAATCGATAAATAGGTGTCATGGTCATGGTGTGTCTAGAGTTGTTGGATCGAATCGTTTGACGGTATCAACGACTTCCGATCCTTTGCGAGCAAAAACGAGCTGAAGGGGGTGTTAACACTTGCCCAGAAAACAGAAGAATGGACTAACCAAGTATGGGTTGGCTGTGGAGCCAGTTGTATCTGCCAGGACCTCATCCTTCGAGACAACGCTAACGTCCGAATCGTTGTACTTGAACCACGAATCGGGGGCTTCAGGAAGGTGTCGAGAGTAGAAAAAGTAATGTCCCCAAGAAGGCGAAGAGCCACGGTGGATGAACACGGAGGTCAACTCGTACGCGATTTCAGTATTGTCTTGCCAAATCGCCTCCAGTTCGTCCTTCAACCGATCCGCACGAACGCGAAGTACATCGATCTCATTCCTAACAAGGCCTTGCTCGTTGTTCAATTGATAGAGTAGTTCGTCGTCAACATCAGGCAGATCAGCGCCCAATTTTGACAAAAAGTTGCTTGTATTTTCGAGGGCGGAGATGTAAGGGCCATCCTGAGGAAATACTATGAGTTTTGTAACGCCTTTTGATAAGGTCATCACCAACCTTTCCTTCAACCAAAAGTCGGACGCGCTCTCTACAAGAATTGAGCTCTGCCTGGATTAATTTGGAATGGGCCTTCTTTTGGGGGTCTGCGTTCTCCATAAAACGGTCCATATGTATCGTCTCTCCAAACTTCACGTAAGCTTGCGATTTATATGGCTGAAGGGTGTCACGGTTAAACTGGACTCTCTAGAACGACCTTTGGTTTAATAGGGAATATATTGTGATAAAAACACACTTACCTGAAGTTGAATTTGCAGGATTGGCGGAAGATCAACAAGAGATACCTCCATCCTACGCTTTTCCCCGTCGAAGTCGACGACGTCGTCAAAGTACCCACTTAATCCATCATATATGTCCACGCCATCGTCCGTGACGTTCACCGGAAGGTGTGAAAATAGATCCTCTTTCTCGTGGATAGATGATCGCGACTGTTGATTCCCGGTCAAGCGCTGTCGAATCTTCCCGTAAAAGAGCCTGAGGATAACCTGGATTCAATAGACGTCTTGTATTGAAAATTAAGCAAACCTTTTGACAACGCTGGTCTTATCAGAGCTCTCGCCGGATGATTCACTCATGGCGTCAAATTTAAGAAGGGCAGTCTCAATTTGGAACATGCAATTGTCCATGCACTCTGACACATCATGCTGTTTCCCTGAGTGTTTCCGTTAGCATCTCGGTGCAATGATAGAAAATGACGATTTTACCAAACATCATTGTGGAGTCTGAAGTATCGACCGTCTTTCTGGGAGGTAGAGGAGGAGGCTTATTGGGTGCAGGAGTGGCTCGCATGTCCACATCACCGTCCATGTCTGCCATTAACACCGAGCCTGAGGCTTCAGGAAACTTAGAGGAGCTTCCCTGTCCTGCAGGTGGGGGAGATATAGAGTTTCGTGGAGAGGCGATCGAAACGTAGCCCTCCAGGCTGGGAGATCGAGGGACTGGACTATCGAGGTCCATCGTGCTTGGTTGCCGCTCAATATCACGCGGTCGTTTCCCTAGTATAGAATTAGGGGACCGAGTTGGGGATCGAGGTGATTTGGGTGATGCCTCGGGTGCTGTGACCCGCGGCGCATCGTCAACAAGGGTAGCATCGGTATCATTGGAAGAGTCGGTCCCACCCTTATCCGCCTCGTCTTCTTCTTCGTCCCTTGAGGTCACCAAAGCCAGTTTGGCTAATTCAATCGTGGGCGTAACAGCTGGCGTTTCGCAATATTCAAGATTAAAGAATAGCTCGGCAAGTTGATTAATGACTGATGGGCTTTCACTTTAATCGATGCCCAAGGGATAGTAGGTTAGACGTACACTTTTTTGAACGCGCGATCTCCCGCCGTGTTACCAACCTTCCTCCAACACGATGCCGCTTAAGATCATCATCCGATAACTTCTCATCGTCTAAGGAGTTCAGGTCCAGTTTAGACATTGGCATAACAGCTTCCCGAAGATCCTTGATGGTGTAGAAGTACTTTCGAAACATATTTAGCATGCGACGTCCCGCATAAGAGACATGCTCACTTGTAGAAGCGAATTGAGATAACATGTATTTCCCAGCTGGTTTATGCCGCGCGGTAGGTCAGGGCGGATAGGGGTGATGATATCTCCAGCTAAAATGTAGGGTGAGCCTAACCCGGCCTGGGCTATATGGGATAACACATACGGTCCCGCCCCAATTCCATAAACTGACGCAAGCGCTCGCTGTCTCGGACCTCAGCGATGACCTGGAGAGCCTCTCGCATCTTTTCGTGTTGAGAAGGAAGTTCCTCCATCTGTAATGCCGTTAGAATATATCAAAATGTAGTGCATAAAGGATGACACAAACCCTCATATTATAGATAGTGATCAACATCAAGTCCTCCACGTCTTTGGGAACCTCAAGCGTATCATATGCCCGTTCGGGATTCATTACTTTATCCTTCCCCATTTCCCAAACCTTCCTTAACGTCACACTTCCCCTAGCTTCAGCAAGTATTCGAAGGGCTTGATTAGCGTCTCGGAGCAGCTCTGATCCGTGTTCGGGATCCCTCCATGACTTCTTGATACATTCTCGCCAGGCACTCTCTATGAAATCTTCTGGGACATCAGTTTCGTCATACTCAACCCCCACCAAGCCTTCGGGCCCAAAGCCTAGGATGGTAATGGCGTTAGCAAGCTCTTCACTCGTGAAACGATCACGAGACTGCTCCATAACCATAACCTCCTGAAGCGTTGTCGGACATAAGCCGATGTTCGCCAGGGTCTGCAGAATGCTCGAGAACTGGGTGAAGTAGTCTACAGTTCCGGCAGGATCGCAGCGGCATTGAGCATAATAAGCAAAGCCCAGGAGATCTAGTGGGTAGCTTTCAGCCGCAACCATGTGTCAATATCGGTTGTCTGTCTTTACCAGGAGAGTATGACATCGGCGTGAGGCCAAGAGTTAGCCACGCGTCCTCCAAAGGTTGTAATGCCGTTAGGGAAGTGCCAAATAGTTCACCTCGAGGAACTTTGAATAGCTTCGATTAGCAGAATGCATCCTAAAAGAATTTGTAGTTCTCACTTTGATCTGGGTGAGCTCCAATCGCAGTCTGATACATTTCTCTCGCGCTGGTAAGTTGAACATAGAGTTTGTGCTGCTTTGCTGTAGAGTCTTTGAAATGAGCAGCTATGGGTCTAGGTCAGAGGATGTCCAATGAGCGTATGTTGACATACCATGCACACGCCTGAAGTCTACAACCCATGCGCTAAATTCTACCCACGCGCGGAGAAGTTTTCGGCGGTTTAATCGACCTTGAAGTGTAATTATGTCTGTCGATGGAGGGCGCAATGCAAAACCACCGTCGAGAGTTTCTTCTTTGAAACCTAAAGTCTCGAAGATTCGTTTGCTTTGTATCCCGGATCAGTAAAATGGAAAGAAAGACAACTAAGAGCCCACATGTTAGCATTCCACCCAACTTTAGACTGGAAGTTTGTACGAGCAGCCCTTAACAGCCGATTTTCCCCTCTCCAAAGCTTATTCTCAATTGCCCTGCGTTTTGTCGTATAAATCAAAACTTCAATGAAAGGTAGAGTTTACTCACATAATGATAGTTTCAAAAGCCGTAACGATTCCTTGCTCCCCACTCCTACCGGGCTGTGGGTTGTTCCTCTTATCCCTTACAAACTCCTCGAAGGATTTACGAGAGATAATACCAGGAATGACACCCGAAGCGACGCAGTATAATGAGCACTGACAACACATATACAGATCCATCAACCTCCCTTCTGGCTCAGGTTCCAGCTCGTCCTCTTCCATTAAATCGATATCTTGCGCATTCATCTTTTCCACATCGATATCATCCATGATAATAGTTCCTGCGCGTCTTTTCTGCTTCACAGTTTCAATACTTTCCCATTCATCTCGGAATAAGGGAGGACTGAGTTTGTGTGCATCAACCGCCTTCTCATACTTGTGGAAATGGTGTGTCTTGTTCGTTCGGCCAAACGGTTGGTCATCGCCGATGCAGGAATCTGTGCGCTTACGACGGTCTTGATCTGGGAGGGGATGATGGTGGGAGTCTTGAAAAGACTTGGCGAGTGGGGGAGCAACGGAGGAGGACTTCCAGCTAAGAATAACCCAACCATTTTCCTTAGGGCAATAGTACGCATTAGGATGAGGAATCGCCGTCCGAACATCCTCCTCCGTAGGTGGAGGCGGCAGCAGCGGCGTGGAAGGTGTTGTTGGAATGGGAGTGTGAGGCTGAGGTGTAGATGGGGGAGCCCATGCAGAGCGCACGGGGGATGATGTTGAAGCTGGATCTGGTTTTGCGTCAATTTGTACTTGAGCTGGTTGTGGTGGCATTTTGATATCGGGTAGTGTTGCAGATACAGAGAACAATGTATGGTCCGGGTCATGCAATTCATCTGCCATGACGGGTGGAAGCATGCCTGGCCCGGGTCGTTTATGCATCTCACGCTTGACGGGGTCCCACCATTGTTTCTCCTCGTAATCATCTCTGCCGTCTATAACGACGTCCCCGACTGCTTTAGCGTCCGAAATGTATTCCATAGCATCAAAGTCAAGGTTGCTATCGCCATTTTTCCAAGTCGCACTCGACTCCCATCGTTCTGCGTCGGCCCATGATTGATTGCCTGTCCAATTATCATACCCAGTCGCCCCTGTCTTATCATTCCAAGTCTGGTCCGGAATGAGTGGTGGTAGTGTTTCATTGAACATGGCTTCTTCGGTTACTAGTTCAGGCTCCCGATAACCCGTGGAGTTGAAGGTTGTTCCATATGATGGTGGGTCCCCCGGAGGTATATAGGCAGTGTGGCTCGACCCTATGGCTTCTGGGCGCGTCGGAAGTGGGGGAGCTTTTTGGTTTGCATAAAAACTGGCGGGGGCAACCGGGGAAGATGCATTGAAGTTGGGTGTGTTCGGTCTTTGAGCAGGGGTGGCTCGCGGAGTTGGCAGGGGTCGGCGTGGCTTGGGAGCCTCTTTATTGTCCATTGCGATAGACTATGATCCAATACGGTTCGTAAGCCGGTGCATAAAGACTTTAGCGGTTAAACTTTGCTACATACCTGCAACTTACGCAAGTGGTTGGCGAAGCTCGATTTGGACTTCAAAGATCGGATGTCAGGATCGCCAACGATAATCTTTCAATGGAAAAGACAGATACTTTCTAAAGAACTATGTGGGCTCGATGGTTGTATTTTGATGTGCAGCTGTCTGTCTACGCTCATTCGGTCGGGGTCTAGAGTCTAGACGAAGTCTGACCGTACAATAGTACCACAAAGCTTGTTGCTTATCTAAGCATGCCCTGCGCAGTTCGGAATCGAACGCCTCC
>CEMJ01393660.1:4006-15766 GCA_900068955.1 Clitocybe nebularis | reverse complement strand
CCGCATCTGTTCCTTGGACTCGCACCTCGCGGTTTCGTACACCCCTTTGTCCGTTCGATTTTGGGGGTCCATGGGAATATTGTTGCCCTTTGAATAATGTAATGAAAAGAAAAGAAATCCTGAATGTTTCAACGCTTCCTCCGTGTAACCCACTCTCACTCTCACCTCTCACCTCTCATTCTCACTCTCACTCTCTCATTCTCACTCTCTCATTCTCACTTTCACTCACCCTCACTCACCTGTCGGACTCAGAGTCCGGATCTATCTAGACGGGGGGAGAGGCTGTGCCGTACACCCCCCCCTTTTTTTTTTTCATTCTTCATTGTCTTTGTCTTTTGGTTCTCACCCGCACAGCAAGTGTGTATTGTGTATACAGATACCTATGTGTATGCGTGTACCTATGTGTGTGCGTGTACCTATGCCCATGGGCATTACATGTTTTGACACAGCTTGGTCTTACGCTCTCAGAAGTTTTCGTGTCACAGGTTATACCCATACCCATACCCTTACTCACACACCTATACCCATACCTACACCTATACTCGTACCCGTCGGCACAAGTGCACCCAACACGGAGATATCATCATCATCACTAACAACAACCCAACAACCCAAAAAAAAAGTACGGAAGCACGGAACGGTCTGAGAGCCAACCTACAAGTGTGAAACCCTAAAATATAACCAAAAAAAGGGTAGTGTGTGGAACTCCCTCGTAGTGTGTAAAGGTCCTAGGCCAGGCCAGGCCAGCCCCCAGCCCCTTCGTGATGCCTCTTGGTCTTCCTGATTATCCGCCCTTCCTGATCACTCGCCCTTCCTGATCGCTCACCCTTCCTAATCACTCGCCCTTCCTGGTCACTCACCCTTCCTGATCACCCATATCACAACTCTTGATCAACTCTTCGTGATCCCTCCCCCTTTTTTTCCTCCGTTTCTCATTCTTGTTCCCCCTTCGTCATTCCTGTTCTCATGATCATGATCAACAACTATCAACCAAGCCCGAGCCTTCCATGATTGCAACTATGAAGTTCTATTATAACTATACTATAACCGTAACTGTAACTATAACTGTGATGTTTACTGTTAACTAAATTAACCCAAGCCCCGAAGTGTAAGCCTTCCATGCCGCCGCCGCCACCGCCGCTGCTGTTGCTGTTTTGCGCGATCCCACGTCGAGCACGGAACAAGTGAACACTGGGGTTGGGGCTTGGCTTTGGTTTGGTTTGTTATGTCCCTCCTTTGGTGCTGTTATTAAGTAGTTTGGCTGTTATCCATTTCTCCTTTCTTCTTTATTTGCCGTGGATCATACCTGCAATAACATATCATGTTCTTCACCCCCGGTGGGAGGGATACGAGTCAAAACACCCAAAACACCTCGGGGAGGGGCTCAGGCTCAGGGCGTGGGATGCGCTCTCAAAATAAAAATAAAAATACATTGTTAAACCTCGGGGAAGGGGAAGGGAGGCGGCGTTATCATATCAGTGTATCAATGAATGACAGCAACAATGTTGCCATTCCGTCGTTCGTCGCCCCCTTCCAAAAATACCTCCAAAAATACACATACACATGAAGATACCCCCAACCAACCTAACCAGTGGCGGACCGTGTTGGAATACACCAAACACTGCTGCTGGTGCTGGGTGGCTGGGTGCCGTTTATGGGTTTATCATCCTGGGTTCTTTACAACAAACTTCTTTGTTCTTTCTTTGGTCTTGGCTTGGCTCTCGTTCTTGTTCTGACGTCCGAACGTCCGAACGTGTACAAACGTAATGCTTACAGGCTGCGGACTACAGCTATGGGCTTGTCACTTGTGGCAGAGAAAAACCCTGTTCCCTGTTCCCGCCTTCCTATTCCCCTCTTCCCAGGCAGTCGCTGTCGCCGTTGCTGTGTGCCATTTCGTGACGTCTTCCATGAGATCATGATCGAAGCTGTTCCCTCCCTCCTTACCCCCTTCCCTCCTTACGCCTTTCCTCGGACTGACGGACACACTCTACCCCCAATCAAAGCGGAGGTTGTGCCGGGCTACGGTACGGTTTCCTTCCTTTAATCATCCATGATCTATTGTTTCGCTTTCTTTGTGTTGACGTTAATAATGTTAGTGTTTTTTATACATGTCCCTGCCCACGCCCAGCACGGGCGAGTGATTGACGCTTGGAGAAGTTCTTCGACTCCCCTCCTCGCCCCCCTTCCCCCTCAACTCCTTACTTCTCGCTACGCCCGGGCACACGGTCCTACAGCTTCCTGTGGTCCCACGCTCATACTTGGTGGCTCATTCTTATTGCTGTGGCTCATACTTAATGCTGATGCCGATACTGATGCTGCTGCGTTACTAATGCTTATGCTTATGCATTATACATCCATGGCTTGTGGTCCGGTACGGTAAGACGCGTAGCGCATGGACGGTGAGTGCTGGATTGCGTAGACGGCGGATGTGGTTGAACTTTGGGGGGTTCCTGGGTTCTTGGTTCTCGGACTAGAGTTCGGACTAGAAGTAGCTGTAGGGGTGATATATGGTGTGGAGTAGATACATATGTATATGCATGTGTATATGATAACCGCGTGTACAACACGTCCAATGTGTGAAAACGAGTCCCTGCTGGGCTGGATGTCCGACGAAGCCAAGCCAGAGAGAAGCTTTTCGCGGTTTTGCGCGACGGTGATCAATGTGAGGAGGGCTGAGGTAAATGAGATAGAAATAGAAGGTGTTAACTGGCCTTTGGCGTAATGGATGTGCCAGTTCGGCTTTCGCATAGGTTGAAAATTTTGAATACAGTGTTCCGTATTTCGTGTTGCGGGGTAAGGAAAGTCTTGGGCTTGCTTCGAACACTTCTAGGTTCGTTTTCTGATTCTCGTGGTTTGTCGTGCCGGAATCGTTGGGGTGGTTGAGAATTTTTCGAGTATTGGCGTTTGAATTATCCGGGGTTTACGAAAACCCCGCATTGTTTCTTTCTTTCTCTCTCCCCAGCCCCACCCTCAGCGTTCAAGCCGTCTATTGTGGCTTGGAGACAGTCCATGGAAGCATGATAAAACGTCCCACGTCATATGGAGGATGGAATCACGAGCAGGGTATCTAACCCATAAATGCATAACGTTACACAACATGCATGACCCGGATCGGGCATCCGAAGAAAAGGGTTGTTCGGCATTCTTGCGAGCGCTTATAATCGCTCACCCCACCATCAACCTACCCCAGTTGTTAGCCGAATGATAGCTAAATCACAATCCTAATATAATCCCGGGTGGGTTGGGGTCACTGCGTGGGGCTCACAGGTTTGTGGTTTTTTAAAAACTTGGTTGCAATAAACATCACGGATTGATAACGATAAAAAAACGCTAATGGGACATGCGAATGTGCGAGGCCTGCGAATTATACTGTTATAGTATAATTTCACAAGGGAGGCAATTGTTGTCATGAGTTGG
Source organism: Clitocybe nebularis (assembly GCA_900068955.1). Classification (NCBI taxonomy): domain Eukaryota; kingdom Fungi; phylum Basidiomycota; class Agaricomycetes; order Agaricales; family Clitocybaceae; genus Clitocybe; species Clitocybe nebularis. The sequence continues at coordinate 12,349 of CEMJ01393660.1, read as the reverse complement.
GATATCAGGCGGGAAAAATCCTGGTGGTCAACTGCTCTTTGATAGATTTGATGGAACAAGGGAGGAGCGACCTCGAGGCGTTGTTTTGCTACTTCTAGTCGAAACTGCAGGGAATCGGAGCGTGGTTTTTATCACGGACTCGTAATCGCCACTGGGGAGACATGAACATACCAAACTGCTGGTGTTATATGAATTGAAACAATGTCCCCCAGACAATGATGTGAAGGCACACATGATTGGGGGCACCCGTACGGTGATTAAAAATAACATTGAACGGGGAATGAATTCATGAAAGGGCGGTGCAAGGGTGAACCAGACCACAAGAGACCACAAGGCCTCCAGAGGACGCCAAGCCAGGCTGGGACCCTCGGGGTGAGGCGCCAGTCATGGATCATGAGATCCAGCCGCCCTAATAAGGTTAGGTCCGCTACCTCCCTGAGCGATTTCCGAGGGAAGCGGTAGCCACAAAGGGCTGTAAGGCAGCTTCTGGACATAGGCCCAATGGAGGAGAGGAGGTGCCTATACGACCAAAAGGTGCATAGCGAACTCAAAGAGGGGGGTCATGCGCAGAATACGGGGCTTTCGGAGCCTGTGTCGTACATTTGTCGGAGGGTTTGCGTTTCCGGTGAGTGGTCGCACAGCCCTCTCTCTCCATCTTTTCGTGGGAGGCAAGGTCGGTAAGCCCGCAATCAATGTTCCACAATAGTAACGTACATGCAAGCTCGTTTTTTCTCAGGAGCCCGTTCCATGCCCTTCCTGAGTGGGACACCCATGCTCCATGTTTTAGCGCTAAAGGAGATAAACCAACAGCTTGGCCGTTCGACTTGGAGCCTGAAGCCGAGCCTTGAGGACCCAAAAAAAAAGTAAACCAAGGGAAGAATGGAGGCAAGGGTTTGTTGGAGCGAATACACCGTACGGTTACTAAAAGATTGACACGGTGACTTGACAACTTACCACGACCACAACGGTTTCTTCGAAATCACGTAAAGATCGCGATTACACGGTCTCCAAGCGATCAACAAGACAACAACCTTCCCATCGCTCATTGCAGGCCGACAATCAGCGTCGTGGATACTCGTGGCTTCTAGGTTGCTTCAGTTGCACGTTCGGCGTGGTGTGAATGGGAACCCGCCCGCTGTCAGGTCATAACCCACAACCATCACATTGTTTTTTTTCCAATCTGCGTTGCACATCACGATTACGAGTGATATTTGCACACAGGCCGTGCGAGGAAAACTCTGGAAACAATTCTAATCTACCGAATTGACGGATCACTAGCGGGGTTTGGTACCCTCCCTCCATCCTGAATGCTACCTATTCCAATTGGGCCTGTCTATTGGCAATGACCCATCGATTGTCCCTACATTTCTCACCCGTTATCCATCCAATACATAGATAGATGAAACCGAAACCCTATATTTTATTTTCCCAAGCTCCCTGTTTTACTTGGAAGACGCGCTAGATAACCCTATACTCCATCGGACCATCACCCTTCAGATCGACCTTCTCTTCGGACTCTCAGGACACCACCGACTCTCCATCGGCTTACCATCGATGCCTTCCCCTCTTCGTTACCTCTCCCCTGTGCTACTGGTAAACCCCGTCATCTATGGCACAATCACCACGCATTATCCCACCATGTCACAAAAATTCGTTCAAGAATAGCACCAAACTCCACTCACGCTCCGAACCGTTCTCGTTCACTTCAGCTGGCAAGCTGTTCTCTAAAATTTCACGCAGCTGTTATCCTTTCATTGCAGTGTTTATGTGGACACGGGGGTAATCCATTGTCTTGGGGCGTTCATGACTCTTGCTTTCATGATCCGGAAATAGAATAGCCACCCCCTCATCCTTCTCCCGACAGGCAAGGCAGCCTGTGAACTGCGAACTTCTCACCCTCCACCCCCTTCCCTCGGTGCGCACCCCCACCATCCTGCGACAACTTCGCTTGGTCGACTCGAGCCAGCGCGCAATCCGCTGACAAATATTGCGGAGAGTGTGCCCTGATATGGACGTTTGAAGGCTCGGACTCCCACCGGATCACACACCTTCCACGACCCTCTCCCGCGGTGTTGCAAATCGTCGCTGGGTTGGGTTTCCCGCGGGTTCTTCCCTGTCGTCGGTCGAAGAAGTGAGCTGAATGTCTATTACAGTTCTAGGTCTGACAAGACGAAGAGAATTACAGACGGACCACACAATATTTGCCTTATATGGGTACCGACGCTCGACATCTGTCACAGGATCTTCCCTGGCGTCGCTTCGAAACATGTAATTGACACACACGCACACACTGCACACATCAAGTTGTTGACATCACGCTTCAGTAATCATGTCATCTAGGGGCGGTCACCGAAGGGTTCCAAGCACTAGTCGCCACCTGTCGGTGGCCTCGGGCAAAGATGAACTGCCTCATTTCTATGAAGGCACTGCTGCGGTTGAAAAAATCATGATATCTCATCGATATTGACGGAGAAGGCGAGCTTCTTCCCCGGCTGGCTTGAATTTTCTCAGCCTTATGCTCACTAAAGATAAAAGCTTGTGAAAGTTCGAGGTCATCTCGTGTGCAAATTAGTGCGTTCTTGGCGAGATAGATTGTCCGAGATAGGTTGAAGGAATAGAAGTCCTTCGCTCAGGAGCCAGACGGTAATCGATAGATGATGACATGATATATGATATATCTACTTCCCATGCTGCGGGAAATCTTGTTGAAGGGGGAAATGTAATCCCATGCAATGTGCAACCATCCTTATATGTTGTTTTGATAGCTATAGCAGTGCGTCCGAGGTCTATATCGGAATCCAGAGCTTAAACAGACCCTTCGAAACATCCCAATAAGCTGATCAGAATGGTTAATCCCCTCTCTAGCCCCTTTACAGTTCACGACACGGTAAAGTGCAAAATAACACGGATCGACCGATGACACCCCCTTTCACAGCGGTGTGTGCAAGCTCGGGAAAGTATCAAACAATACCGTGGAGGCCTCCCGTTCTGTAGGTCCAAATGAAACCCAAGCTCCCGGAACATGAGCGTCGTTAACCAAAAAGCGCATGGAGGCGCCATCAAGAGAATTCTTTTTTTAAGGAAATCCCACTGTGGTCTACCCGCTGGCCTCCACGTTCATGGTTTTTTTCTTCCTGCCCACGCTGTGATGGCGCCCCCACCACCCACGTACGAGTGATCTGGGATCATTCACAAGCACATTTGCCGGGTTTATCCCAGAAAGAGAAACAGGTGAAAATGAAACGGAGCTAGTAGCAGTCGAACCAGCTTCGCTTATGCGTGTTGGTTTACGGGCTGCAACTTGCTCCCTTGAACTCGAGGCTTCCCGAGTGTATTCCGGTAGTTTAAGAAACTTTTTTTTTTTCCAAGTCTCGGCACGGTGGGGTCGGCTGCTACGTTGTTTATCCTTCCGTGTGACTTGGAGTAGGTAGGATGCCAAATAGAAAACTTCAGGGTTGGGCCAGAGGTCGTGGAAGAAGCGGTGGTCGTGGCTTACGTGCATGTTCAGGGAATAACGGGTCTTGAGGAGATGCACCATTAGCAATGGATGACGTACATTTAAGCTATTAAAAATTGCCTTAGTTGTCATCAGGATGCAGATGGAATCCATTAGCCCACGGTGGTGTACATAATGCAGATAGTTGAGCCCATGCTTTGTGGTTCAGTTATAGGACGGTACATGGTCCGTAAACTCTTTGAACTACCTGTGACTTGATAACGTGTGCAATCACTAAGCAACACCACATGGTGAGAAAAGATCACCAACCACATGAATTCGAGGAGTTCACCTAGCAGCGTAAGTCCAGAGACAGCCCAGGACGATGAGTGAGCCCATCCATCGCATGATAGACAGGCATGACAATTCGCCGGGACCATTGTGTATTAGATTCAAGCCCGGCTATCGGGGTTCATAGAAAGCGAACACATGTCAGCGCCAGCTGGAACTGCCAATGTTCCCCAAGTATAGGTATCTCCCCGCAAGGCATATTCAAGCTTCTGTAACATGAAAGGCTAGGGACAACCGTAAATCCCCCTTGTTCAATTATGGCATTTGACTTGGGCGATCACACCCAAGAACAATGTCCTCAGTCCTCGGAAGGTTTCATATATCTATAGCTCGGTATTCAGATTTATATCCATGGAGAATCATGGTGTCGACGTGTGTTGAAACTTTTGGCTGAACGATATCATCTTGAGAAGCTCTTAAGCAGTCACAACTCTTGATGCGTGCCTGTAAACTTGGGGTGGACCAGAGAAGGGCGCCGGGCCTATAGCTTGGTAATAGGTGGGAAAGTAAAGGGTACTCATCAGTGAGCCCGGAGATACGCCAAAGTCCACATATGTCGTTCAAATCCTTCTTTTGAGGTTGAGGAGGCTGAGTCGGACAAATGAAGAAGTCGGTCCGGTGTTGCCGACAGTTTATTCTTTGTCAACATCTTCCCACCCAAATACGAATAAATAAGCTATCAAATTTAATCTAATCTACTTAATCTAAGTATAGCATAATGACGTGGCAACTAGCAAGTCCGTCTATAATGAACGTTACAACAACAATCCGGCTTGTTGGAAATGAAAATTTATTAATTAAAAGGTGTCTCCAGAAAGAAAGTCCATACTGGTAGTCAATCTCTTTTTCGTCCCAGCAGTTCACTCAGTTTTCCCGCGGCAAGCCCTCTTCCAAGTTCACCCTTGCTCCTGCTTTCTCCATTCTGATCTGTTTTCCCCCACTTAGCCGCCATATCACTATGGCTTCTCGATCCTCCATGACCGTGATGGCGACTCCCGCCAAGCACAAGGGAGAACCTCTTGTTCGCCTTCACCTGGCTTCCACTGGCTCCAGGGCTCCCCGGATCACCGTCCGAGATGTCCGTGCGAGCAGTTACACTCGTCGTTTGTAGCGCCACAGCTGGCAGCGAGAATCGTTTATTCCGCCTAGCGGTATCCTCCCTTCTCGGGGAAGAGGAGGAGGACGTCAGTCTATTCGATGTGAATGACTGCTCGCGAACCAGCCCAAGATAATCGCCTTCGCCTCCACTAGTCCCTGGAATGTTGTCCTCGTCTTCGTCCTCACCCTCTTCTAGAGGATAGCTAAGGATATCGAACCGCCCCTGCTCCACGTCTTCGAAGTCCTCTAAAATTTGATGGTAGCTCCGTGGTCTGGCATGGTGTGGTTTCAGCTTGACCCGACCCCTGTCGTGGATATCTTCTTCCTGAATTATACTTGGATAGTCCCGGGAGGGCTCCCGGTCAATGGCCATTAGGGCTTGCGGTGTCGACGAAACAGGAAGGGAAGGCATCGAGAGCCATGACGGGAAGTTACTAAGAGTCATTGTTGTATCGACGTTCCCCTTACGGCTGTCCACTGCCCCATCCGAATTTGCTAGGGGGGAATCGAGTAAAGGAAATACCGTCTCGTAACACGCATCGCACGCGCGAGCAGGTTTACTCGACTCATCTTTCGAATTAGGATCCGAAATAAAAAATGTCTGCAAAAATAAATTGTTCAATGAACACCCCCGGGTCGATGAGAGAGTTTGAGAATGACACTCACTCGACCCGAACATGAGGCACACACGCATCTACCACACAGTCTACAGTGATGTCGCCGTCTCCTCCAGCCAAACGTCCTGCCACATCTCATACAACTGCTTGTCTTCTCATCCGGGATCCATATTGCCGGAACCCAATGTTCGACCTTGCCTCGCCTTTCCATCAGATCTGGAATCCTTTTGTTATCCTTGGTCTTAGAGCCCCTGCCTCCATGACGAGATTTGCGAATTGTGGCGAGGCGATCATCGGAGGGTGGGAAAGGAAGCGCTTGCAATGAACGTCTTAGGTGATTTGTTGATGACGACGATGTCAGTGTCGAGTTAGGGTGTGTGACGTTGAGGGAGATTAAGAGCTGTGATTTGGCATGCCGAATCGCAGAGCTCCACTCATCTCGTTCTTCTTCGCTCCCTGGAAATGTACCATGAGAGCAACGCCAAATTAAGGGAACCAAAACTAACCAGCATACAGCACGAAGCTACCTTCCGGGCTGAGGATCTCGAATCTCCTTTCTTCCCCTAGCTCCCTTGGGGGACTCACGACTACCTCTAGATCAACTAGCTCCGCGCGGCCTTTGTACACCCATCTCTCCTCCGTATTGCCGTTACTCGGATGTCGTCTAATCATGTTCGACGGCGGATGGTGATAGGACCTCCTCTTTGCCGCGTGTTTGGAAGGGGATGTCAGCGTTGATGGGGACGGGGAATCGAGATCGGATTCTGGGTTAGTTGTTTTCGGATCATGCGCCTGGAGCATCGAAAGCTCTGCCTCGCTCTTGCTTCTACTTCGCAACATAGGGGGACGACTCAAAGGGCTCGAAGAAGTGGAAGATTCCCCAGTGGTGATGGGGCTGCTTCCGTTTGCATAACCACTACCCCACCCAGCCCGGCTGATGCCCCAATCTCCTTTCCAAACCCTTTCTACATCTTCTCCAGCAAGCCATACTAGGCAATCAGAGAACAAAAGGAATTCCCGCTCGCGGGGCTGAGAACTGCGTTCTAATTGTAGAAGCGCCCCACGCTTCAGAAGAGTGCGGCCTGGAACGATGAGTTGAAAGGGAAGGTTAGGTGTCGAGCGCTGGAGAGATAATAAAGCTAGCGTTTGCGCGTGCGTATGAAGCGATGTGTTGAGCGACAGTGTAACTGGTTGTATATGTCAGAAAATATTGCTTTGAATTACTGGGAAGAGAGCCAACTTTTGGAAACGAGAGTATGAACAGCCATAAGCTGCCCACGTTCGGGGTCTTCTACATCCGTGCAGTTGATAAGGTCTTTTAAAAGAAGTAGATAGCGAGGGCATCGCTGAACGATTGTGAGCAACCAATCGCGAAGCTTTAGCTTTCCACAGCGAGGGTCTGCTTCTTGAGTAGATAGAAACGAAGCGAAAGCGGGACTGTATTGAGGACTATGGTGGTTCGCTGAAGGCGGGGAGATAAGGTCTGCTAGTGCGGAGATTGTCGTCGGAAATGAGGTCACAAAGGGGTTATATAACGAGAGGTATGGGAAATGTGATAAGAGTATAGGTGAAAGTGGGGGCGGCGTGCTTTGATGAGATAGACTCGTGGAAGCCGATGACGGTGGTATGTCGGCCTTGGAGAGCAGGCTTGAGAGGGAAGAAAAGAAAGAACGATGCAAATTCCAGATATCAATGAAGTTGGAGAAGACGGAGGTAAGAGCCGAGCGATTCAACAAAGGGTTTGGGGTATCCAGTGAGACAATGATTGGGGTAAGGAAATGCTATTGCATTCGGTCAACCTGAAGGTGTAACACCAGAGAAAGAACACCCACCGAATAAATGAGCTCAAGTCCATCCACATAAGCTCTCTCGGTTTCATAAAACTCCTCGATCACCTTTCGTCTCTTTGATTCACGCGCGTCATCCAGGGGTTTCGCCATCATATCGCGTTTCCTTCTCCTGCGGGGTGATTCCACAGAAACCGGTCGTCCTTTACCCCCCCTACCTCCATGGACGTTCCGAGAAATAGCAGGAACAGAACTGCCTGATGGTTCTCCCTCTTCCGGTAAGGAATCAAATGATGCCACACTAATAACAGATTCTCGATGCATCAGAGACGGGGCTGTCGGAAGCGATATCCTGCGAAAGGGCAAATGCGGTGGCCGCAGGTGAGGTATGGGCTGGGCATTCTTGGAAGGAGAATCTGAACTGGGAAAGTTCACGGTTGAAGGGGTCACTACAATAAACATAGTAACGAGCGTCAATTCCTTGAGCACCCGAGGGTTGTAAAGGCGGCTGATAGAACTCACCCGAAGACATGCTATGTAAGTTGTCAATTGGACGGTACAAGGCGGAAAACCTGATATAGAGGTCTCAGGGGATTATACCTCGTTGGGACCTCCCGGCTCGAATCCAAGAGATCTCCTTTAGGATGCTGATTTCTCATGTCACCAAGGTTGCTTGTTCGTGCTTGGTAGTGGCTCGTCTCTCAAATAGAGGCGTCATTTTGGCTTCATCCAAGGTATAGTCAGTATGGGATCAGGCGAGCCTGGTGAGTGATGAAAAGGGATACTGGGAGTCAAATACCGACCACCACTTTATATACATCCCTGACGGATACTTACCACCGTAACATTATGCATCAGATCCACAATATCAAGTCAAGGGCGGGATCACCGGCCCGGCCAGATCTTCAACATCTGAAAGTTAAACAGCTTCGAAAACAGCTTCAGTAACAACGCATGCGCCCACCTGGCGATATTGCTAACAAACATGACCCCAACTCCCGCCGATTACTCACTATCCCTACGCGATAGGCAGAAAGTCGCAGAGGATACCATT
>CEMJ01393655.1:31425-49793 GCA_900068955.1 Clitocybe nebularis | reverse complement strand
TATGAAGGCTATCTGATTCCCAAAGGAACAGTAGTAATTGCAAACATCTGGTGGGTATGTTAATACAGCTTTAGGGAATGTCATATAATCCCGTTTACGAAGGGCCATCACGCACGATGAAGAGTTATACCCAGACCCTACTGTATTCGACCCAGGTCGTCACCTTGGTGAGAAAGCCCAGGTTGACCCATTTAAGTTTGTCTTCGGTTTCGGTCGCCGAGTTTGCCCTGGTTAGATCAGTTCTAATTATACCGTGTTCCTGCTGAATTCCGATACCAATAGGAGCATATCTGGCGGAACTGTCGTTATTCCTGAATATGGCCAGCATCCTTGCGACTTTTAACATCACCAAGGCATTAGATCAAAATGGAAAAGAGGTCGAGCCCACGATTGATTGGTCCACAAATGTAATAACGTTCGTACTCATATCATTTCGTGAACTTGCGAACTCCTGGTGATGGACGGTTTTTCAAAATAGTCACCTCACACCTCGTTCCGAGGACACACGAGCCAATCTGGGTTTATGAATAAAAATCCACTCCGTCACGGGCGTACCTGGTTTCGTGGTAGCATATAACCAGTTGGCTTGTTCCAGTCCGCCATTTAAATATCTGCGAGACCATGTATATAGAAACGTGGGAAGCCTAGTATGGTTTGAACCGCCGAGATGCCTTGAGCTTTTCGACTTTTGCTTTGTCTACTTCCCACCTCTTCTTTAATTCCATCAATTCTACGGTGGCAAGAATGAGCTCCATTCGTGCTGAAAATTAAGAATAAAAAGACTTACCGCTGCGTTGCTTCTCTGCCTTCTGGAAACCATAGAACCCTTCCTTTTTTTCCCCGTCCTTCTTAGTTCGGTTTCTCTTCGTTTGGCCGGTTTTCTGAAACCTTTTACTCGCGACCCCAACCGCACCACCCAGAGTTTGTCCATACGCACCACCTCTCGTGACAAGTGTAAACCCATCCTCATCAACGATTGCTTCTCCTTTTCGATATTTCGATTTGTGTTTTGTCTTCTGAAGCTCGTGTTCATATACTTCCATCGATGAGTCGGCGTGTTGACGGACAACGTCCAGAGGTGGCCTTAACGATTCATACAACGATGTGTAATGTGAAAGCCCTGACGGCTCTTCTGGTGACGACGACCACGCGCGAGGTTTTGATGCCGAGGCCAAAGCACGGTCAAGGGATGATGAATCAAGGAAAACAAGATGTGCTGATCGGCCACTACACCGCAATATCCGTAGATCTTTTGAAGGTAGGGGTATGAGCTTTGGTGCTTGATCCTTTGTGACTTTCCGTTTTTTGCGTGGTTGGTCTCCGACCTCAGGCTCAGGTTCTGCCTCCACCTCCATGTCTTCGTCACCCTCGCTTTCGTCACCCGTTTGTTCTACGGCATCCAAGTCAAAGATAACCTTCTCTATGGTCCCACTTTTCTTGAATAGAAGGCTAATCTCTCGTTCGGTTGCGTCTGGGGGAACATTGACCAGGAAAAGAGTTCGTCCGTCCGGAAAAGTTTTATCTGAATGTTTTTTAGGACCCGAATGACGCCTAGCATATATATAGTGGGTTGAAGATGGAGAATATGATATCGGGATCACACTGAATCCGTTGATAGAGCTGGGAAGGGCCATAGGAAGTAGTGGATGCAAAACTTGACTGGGATCATGAAGGGGGTTGTTTGGACTAAAACCCTTTGCCAAATAACACATAAATTAATACCCGGTACATACTACAATTACACCCGTGTTACAACTTCTATCCACTGTCTCATGACCCTGGAGAGCATGCTACGTCCAGAAGGATGTACAGTAAATAAACCTAGCATTGGTTTGCCTGGTCTTCGGGCACAAGGAGCATCGGTATTGATGTAGTAGACCGGCAGCGGCTTATTTCACCAGGAAGAACAACTTCGGAGAATCGCGGTGTGCCCCTTTGAGAAAAAGGGATCCTATCGACATTTAGTCGACGTAGATCGAGGACAAATCGCTGGCCCGCCAGGTTGGTCAGACAATACGTGAGTCTGAAGAAATCAATGAATTCATGACATTTTGAGTTTAAAACGCAAGACATACGTTACAGCCACAATGTTAAACGGTCTCTAAGCATGTCACTATTAGACATGGGAACAATAGCAACACGTGGCTTCATAATTCACTTTACCAAAATTTGCCCTGGGTGGACGTTTTGAGATATGTCAAGTTAGATAGATAAAGACTAACCATAATACCATGTTTACAACGTGGATTAATGTCGTAAACTAGGTAAAACTTTAGATTAGAATATAAGGTTTTGATTGATCACCCACAGCAATGAAGAGTGACGCTGGGTTAGACGCTGAATGAGGCTTGGACAAGATAAAAGAACCTGCGACCTACCCGTCACGTAGACCCTACAACGGATGGGAGAGATATTCCTGAATGCTGGCTCTGTCCCTCGGCGGTGGCACCAAAAACTCGCGAGGGTAAGGCCAAAACATGAATACTCCAGGGTCAAACTATACAATGGAATGTTAGCATTCCTCAGAATATCCTGACAGGGCATTGACCTCGCTACCCAAACATACCACTATAAAGCGCATAGGCAGGTCATTTATTATTATGAAAATGAGGAAGACATACCAAAGTCGCTGTGAGTAATATGAATTCGCATTGGCGCATAGTTACGACAAGGCTTACATGGTATAAGAGGTATGCAAGAACCCTTTATATTAACAAAGGATTGGACTGCGGCGATAGTGCAAGAAATAAGCGGAGTCAATTTGTTTGTACCTTAAGCATACCTCTAGAATGTGCCCATGAATACAGTACCACCGAAATACATGTTGCAACATAGATCACAAAAAGTGTTATCAGAATTGCAGTTGCCCATGCCCGTTGATTCCAGATCGCCCACGTCCTAACAATGACCAGAGCTATTCGCCACGCCATGAGTATTACGACTCAGATGGTCTGATTATCATTAAATACCATGAATCGATGCAAGTGATAAAAATACAATAAAGCCATATGCTTTGATATAGAAGTGACAGATCTGATATTGCGAGTTCAGAGGTTGGGAGAATCAACACGAGTATAAACAAACCTTGTGCGAGTCTGTCGGAGTAAGGCCCACGAGATGCGCCACAGCGGCGGGCTGGAACAACAGATTGAAGTAACGATTTGCTAGAAATATGATCTTCACGCTAGTCCATTTAGTTGGCCAAATGTGGGTTACCTAGGGATTCCCAGCTGCTATTAGCATCACGATAAGGTTGAGGAGACAACCCACTTCGTCTCTGAAGGTTGAAATCCAATCCCACCATAATATAGTACAACCAACGGAAGCAAGGTATCTGCTGATGTGATTAATTCCAGACCAAGGGAGTACTTTTCGACTCAGAAAACTTGGTAAATATATACCGAGTCAGCATTAGCTCTCGAACAAAGCCCGTTCCAGCTACGATAGCTTGTTCACTTGGTATGGCGGCGTCAACGAGGTTCATGAACACGATTAATTACGGATCGTAATGGGAAGTCGGATTGAGGAAGACAGAATAGAATAAGAAGCATGCAAACCAGAATTAACTCTTCGTCTTTTGTTAAATTGTTTCTAGACAGAAAAGGTACAAAATGCGGCATTCATGACATAGGCCAGGGTTAACTGAATGGGAACATTTCCGAATACTCGGCAAACCTAACCACCATCTCACTACCAAACATGCGTGTTGGTTGGATTGCCTAGTAAGTATACAAAGATTGTCAACGAAAACTCACCAATTTTCGAGTTCCTTCATCAATTAAACAAGCGATCGCGAGCCTGTGGCGTTTTCACGAAGATCTATGGGTTTGGACCCGTGGTCGCTCTCTCTGGTGCCATTTTAGCGATGAGGAAATCTGGCCCCATTGGTACCAGTAGTACCCACTGGTTACGGGCCTAGAAAAGAATCACAGCCTCGCACCTGTTCTGGTGATGCTCTGAATACTGAATGGTAACCGTTCATTCTTGATACCAGTTCCATATTAATCGTAGCTGTTGTCCCAGAGGAAGCGGGTACTTCCATCAGCTTACATCCTCTAGGAAAAGCACCTAGCAGTTAGGATGGGCGAGTTAGGATACTACATATGTTCGACCACGGTGATAACAATGTTCACATGGTGAGGGGTTACTTGGAAGTTGCCATGCCAACGTTCCAGCGGCATGCTGGGACTCGGAGCCTCGAATCCAGCGTTAAAGGATCGCTGGGTGATCTAATTACTTCCAGAGCCCAGACCATTCAGATGAATTTGAGATGAATGACGAATATCCGATAAGTTAGATGACCCTAAGTATTGAAACGCAGCGCACTGGAAGCAGGCCTGAAGCCCCTCTTGCGCTGATATAGGGGCTTGCTTGATGGTTTGACCAGGTTTATTACATAAACGAGCCATGTAGAGATACTTATAAGCTCACTTTAACTATATTGCAGGTGTGCAGGAAATACTGGGAGAGGATATTTGACTTGTACGCAGAGGTCATCGGCATACATAAAGAGATGGGTTTTATAGAAACATTGGGCCATGACAAAACAAGGATTGGACGAGAGTGTGACACATAAACAGAGACGACGACGATGGACGTCGAAATAAATCCTGAAGAATCGACGTGTGAAGGCGTAAAAGAGAGCGAGGAAAGATAATAATGGCGGCCGTACTGTCGTACAGAAGCCTGTGTGTAGATAAGGTGGTAGAACCCGCGTGAGGGTGTATAAGATAGTTGCGTCGACGAAAGGATGGAGAATGGAAGGGTCTCGCAGACAGGGAAGAAAAAACATAGCGAGTAAGAGGGGCAAGTATTTTAAGACCAAAGCCAAGCTCCAATCGATAATATATAAGATGTAGCGTGATGGTTGCGTAATATCCTGTAAAACATGTAACGGAGCGAAGTCGAAGGTGGAGACAATTAAGGTGGAGAAAATAAAGAGAAAACAGAAACGGAAACGGAAACCATAACGCCCATGTCCGAAGATCATTGGGGGGATGGCGTTCTCTCCATTGACACCCGGAACTGTACGGAACCTGCGCTACTCCCTGTACTCTCCGGAGTAGATTTCCAAGGGCGATCCAGATCAAGACTTGCCAGCGTTCCATTAAGGTCGTGCATTGCGTCAAACTCTTGGCCTTCGTGATCCGTGCGGCCACCAACAGGAACCGCTGATGTTTGGCCAGATGTTGGACGAGAGATCGAGCCTTCGGGCCTTCCAGGGGCTCTGTTCAATGGAAAAGAGGTATTTGAGTTATCAAGGAAGGTGTTGTATCTGGCTGCGCTCGATGGACGAGCCGATGTAGGAGAGGTTTTCGTCGTCGCATTGCTATCCGCGCCGACCTTAAGGTCATGTGTTTGCAAAGGGAAGAAACCAGGAGCATAGGCCTTCGAGGGATGTGGAAGCACCTCGGAACGTGAAAATGATTCACGATGCTTCTGTTCCGCGGTGTAGGCATTCGGATCCGGTGAAAATGGTGCAAAGGCGGACTGTGTGCGATGAATCTCTGGGCGAGATGTGAATGCATTCGATGAATATGCCTCATATGAATTAACGGTCTCATCTCGTGGCACCAGTAGGGACGAATGCATTTTATCGCCAAAGATACCTGCAGAAGTAGTGTTGGTATACGACCCTGTTGCAGTGGAGCCGTCGCCTCCGCTGCCGTCCGTACCTGCTGTAGCGGGGTTGTCGACGTAACCTTGAAGATTAAACTTCTGCAGCAACTGAATGGCTTGTTCCTGCGTCATCGTGTTCGCAGGAGGTGGTACTGGAACTGGAAACTGAGTCTGCAGAGCAGCGGCTTGGGCAGCTTGGGCGGCGGCCTGAGCGGCCTTATCTGTTTGATGCAACATGTAAGCCTGAGTTTAATATGACCAATAAAGTTAACTGACATTGACTACGACCCCAACTCAGGCGAATCCTACTTCCTCCAACGGGAAACCCTTGCATTTTCTCAATTGCCCGCTCTGCGTCTGCCTTGCGGACAAACTGCACAAAACCACAATGTTTTCCAACAGGCACCTTGACCTATAGATACCATGTTAACAGTAATATCCAACCATATTACAACCAGACGTACGTAGTGAATATCGCCAAAAGGCGCGAAAAATGTTCTTAACGTTTCCTCTGAAATCAGGGGCGACAAGCCGCCTACGAATACAGTCGTGTTGTACGGATCCGTGGATGTGAGCTGTTCACCATTCGGTCCGATGAGGTTTCCTAAAATTGCTCGGGCCTGGGCATGATGCTTCCAAGATTCTTCGGAGATCGTATATCTGGGAGCACCGCCTTCGCCTTGGCCAAACGATTGCCTGATGGGCGTGTCTTGCGCGAATGATGAGGTAATTGAATTTCCACCATTGACCTTGATGGGCGTGGTATCGCCACTTGCATACTGCTGAGCGATTTGTGCAAGGACGCTATTTGGCAGATTCATCATGTCTTCAGAAGTCACAGACCCAAATGCAGATGAGGAGATACTTGTGGTCGAACCAGCGCCAGAGCTAATGGAGTTGGAGGAGTTGGAAGCACCAAGAGATGAACCCGAAGCTGAGCTTGATACCCCATTGCTATTGAGTGAATTGTTTGATGTGGTGGCAGCGATAGGCACCGATACACTTTTGGTCTGGCTGGAGCTAGGGAGGGGCAAGGCGATGGTGACAGGTTGTGGCTGTTGCTCAAGGTTGCCCGCATTTGAAACAGGGAACTGTACCTGGGGAAGGTCGAGAGATGGGGCAACAGGTGGTGGCTTGAATTTAGCTGTGGCCGGTGATATGCGCACTGCGGGCAGGAGGTTAATGTATGCGTGATTTTGACCCGATAAGAAAGCCTACTTGGACGAGAAAGGCAATATAGCCCGTGCATTTCAATCAAAGCTCGCTGTTGGTCAGCTTCATCAGTAAAGCTAATAAAAGCATGAGTATGATATATTAGGAAGTGTTGGCTGTTTCACTGACCGCACAAAGCCATAACCCCTTGACACTCCAGTCACAGGATCCAACATAATCTTAGCACTCTTGCAGCTCACAAATGGACGGATGAACTTGGGTTCTCTGTCGTTCCGCAGTCCGAGCACCGGATTACGGAATACCGCCACAAGGTCGGAGTTCGATGTTTCCGGTGCGAGGTCACCGACAAAGATACTGTACTCCTTCGGGTACTGCTGGGGGGGACCAGGTGTAGCACCTACTCCTGGCGGGAACGAAGTAGTCATTGGCGATGCGGAAGGCACAGAGGATGCCCAATTAAGAACAAAAGGTTTCGCAGAATTAGGCATGGTGACGGGATTGGTGCTCCCGCCATTATTGATCTGCGCCAGAACAGAAGCAGCATGCGCAGGAGTAGGGAATGTAAGGAAACAATAGCCTGGATTGTTGGCCTGTTGACCAGACACAGGATCAGGCACTGGGTGTGGTACTTTGACACTGACTGGGTCCCAGCCCATGAGGCCACAGACCTGTTTGGCGTATTCTTCGTCCATCCAAGGTTCTATTTCTCCCCACCAAAGAGTTGAGCGAGAAGAGTTAGAGTTTTGAGGGAGCGGGGGAGTGTTGTTCTGGGAGTGTGTGTGGCGATAAATGTGGGGGTCTCTATCGTTAAAGGTAGTTGATTGAAATAATGAACTGTGGGTGGATTGAAGGGCGGGCGGGGGGGAGTGGCGGCGGTGGTGATGGTGGTTAAAGGAAGCAAAAGGCTGAACACCTTGAGTTGCGATAGACGGATTTGGATTGTGTCTGTTTGGTCCAAGCTCGAGCCCAAACCCATAATCTCTTTCCTGCATCCCCAGTGATCGTGGTATATTGCCACCATAACCTGGATGGCCCAGGATCCCCAGCGATGGTCGCCGATCCTGCATAGGGTACGCTGGCGTCGAGTAGTATCCACTCTGCATTGATTCTCGATCATCGTGGCCACGGCCGCGTAACGAGGTCAAACCAGGCGGATGCTCGAATTCGTTCACTTCGTTGCGCGACATGGTTGAATGTAACACCAAACCAAGAAGAAGGTTTTGCTACGCAAAAGCGGAGGGGAAAAAAGTAAGAGTCCGGAATATGCAAGAGATCAAGAAGGGAGAAAGCAGTCGAGAATGGAACGTAAAAGCTGTGTTCTTTCCTATTTTCTGTGAGACAACAAAAAGCTGGGCGACGTGAAGCAAGAAAATCAGACAGCGCAGAGGAAACTGGGAAATGTAGCGATGAACAAGCGAAGAACTGGTTTGCAAACGACGATAATCGACTAGAAAGCGATCGAAAGAGAACCGGAGGGCGACAGCGAACAAGGGAAGGATTGATAAGGGGAAAGCGGTGAGGAGATGAAGCCAGTAAGGTCCAAAGAAAAGGGGGGAGGAGGAAGACGGCTGGAGAAGAGTTTAACGGTACGCCGGCAGGGGGTTTCAAATTGTGCGGAGTAGGGAATAAGCTTGCGGATTTCCCGCGCCCCCTGACTCGCATCTCTGGCCTTTTAAAAGATTTCAAAGATTCTTGCTCTCCACATCCACGAATCACGAAACAGCCTTTCTCCACTTGACCGAATACGCAACGCAGCCTAGTTCTCTCCCAAATTCGTCTTGTCCAAAAATCCATTGTCCTCCATCGTCCGATATGGGTAAAGGGGCAAGGCGACCATTACAGGAGAACAATGGAATCAAACGCGACAAGTTTCCGGTATGCTAAGATCTTCAGTGTCAAGTTTAGCTTGCCGAATCAAGAGAAATTGGATGTCACAGGCAGACTTGTGTAACACTGTGGGTCCCGTGGCTGTGCTGCTTCTTTCCTTACCCTCAGGTTCGTCGTTTACACTACAGGAGGCATTTGAAATGGCTGGAATCCCCCTACGAGGTGCCCTCAAAATCCCCCACCCCTCTACAACCATAATGTTTTGGCTTCTTGATTCATCATCTCATTGGATATTCCACAAGCCCCTATGGAGACCATCAGCCATTAGATCTTGAATCTCAGAATCGGGGTTGTAGCACAATATGGTACGTGCTTCCCGCGTTTTTTGAGGGCCGGAATTCTGTCAAACATGCGCCAGATACTGAAACTTGCGGAGTCAACGGTTTGTGACGCCAGATTTTGTGCATTGTTCTGTCACATATGTAGCATGGAGATCCAACGGCGTCCGACGCGATGCCTTACAATTACATCAAGAGGCAGATACCCATATATCCGCCGAGTCATGGAGGGCTCAGGGTTTGCGGGGAAGGACTGATAGGTGGCGCCTCCAATCACATGTGATGCACCCATCCTCTTGGGTATGGAGATATATATCTACGGTAATTATCCTGTTATTTTGGTCCCTTTCTGATCAGTGTCAACCAGTGTTGATCAATTTGCATCACTACTGTCGCCGGTGCTATTCCAACCCAGTCTGGAGGCGGGGGCGCCCGTGTCTTCTGTAGTGTGCTAGTCGACTCTTTTATCTGTTTGCCTAAACTGTTGACGGACGTGGCGTAATGTTCTTGTAGGTATTCGCTTATTAGGTTATACATATTGTACTTGGTGTACTCGTGATAACATAAATCCACACTCTCTCACAGGCCTGGTACTAATTGTATTTGTCTCCCACAGAAACATTATGACTCGACACGACAAATTGGTGTCATACCTGAATGGCCTTTTCTGGGGTCTTCTTTTCCTTACTTTGATCTTATGGTGGCAACGGTCGGCCCACCTCCTTCCTCCTCGGCTTCAAAGCTGTTCGCTCCTTTCCTATGTTGAATCAGCGTCTTATCTGACAGCCGGCTGCTATACATCTGAACCTTACTCTTCAAAGCCTCATTGCCCGAGTGGTGTGAGACCGACTTGCGCATTGTTAATTGCTAAAAGAGTAGCCTGAAGCTCGACAACATCCACTTACGTACTTTCTCTTGCTGCGCCGGCACCTACAACCCTGTTCAGTGTTGGATCGTGTTGTTCCCTTTCAAACATAACGTTAACACCATCCTCACGGACGGTTTATTCATCATTCAACGATGTATGTGCCTTCTACTAAATACATGTTATTCAACCGACGTATGTTGTGCACTCGGCCAATGCTCGGCTTTCCAGTACCTGAATGGGATGAATATGAGCATGATCGATGATCACGTCACGCTGTTATGATTGGTCAGCCTTAGGCTTCCTTTCAGATATTTCCTCCTGGTCCCCGATTTACAAGTTTGACCTTCGTCGTCTTGGTCTGATCCCTCGTTTCTGTCCGGATTATCCCAAGATTTCGTTGTGCTTACTGGGTCGTAATATCTCATATAAATCCTGGAGGCTGAGAGCCCTTGACGCGAGTAGAAATCACCAAATCTTCCCTACTTATTCATGCCTAGCGCAATGTCCCGTGCAAATGTGTCTGCCCGACGTCCCTCTGCATCTGCAGGACTAATCCCGAACGCATCCTCTACGACTTCCTCGCGTGCACATAAGAGCAACGATTCTCATCATGTCTTAAATGGTATGGGATCCTTGCAACACCATTCACTTCTATCTTTGGGTGCATCAGCAACACCTCAGCAGAAGATTGTCCAGGTTCTAGTTAATAGGCTGAAAAACAAAGTAAGATGCCCAATAACCTGTCCGTCGCGTATGGTTCTGATATTTGCCTTCAGCTGCCCTGCAACTCGGGCATTTCTCTTGATCGACTGGAAGCCAATACCGCAACTCAACAGGCCATCGAAGCACTTGTAGAACTATCGCATGATTCTCTGGACATCATTGCATGGGCATTAAGCGAGCTGCTGGAACGTTTGGCAAAGGTAAGATACCCACATATAAAAGTCCAATACTGTTAGGTTTCTCATCATCTTGTGTAGCAAACAGAAGGGATAGGACCGCCTACCATTGAAACTCTCCAATCGCAACTATTCGTTCTCAAAGTCCTCTCTATGACAATGGCATCACGTTGGAGCCACAATCCTCGTTCCACCTCGCGCGCGAGCCACAATCATCCTGGAGCAATGCCCGAGTCATTTCCACAATCTAAGGGAATTCGTAAAGCTTCATCAGACCATTCAATACCGCCCCCTACATCGCAGGAGCCATTGCCATTAGACGACAACTGTGCAAAATACGTGTTGAGTGTGATGGTGCTGTTTATGCGTCAGACTGCACTTCCTGAGCATCCACTCATGCTGGCGAATCGATTTTCTGATCTTACATTCCGCGATTTTGAATCGTACCAACCGACGATGTCGACATCACCAACCGATAGTCAAGACGCCCCGTCAACACCACGTTCAGACTTTTCACGTTCACAAGAACCTGTACTTCGGGCTCAACCTTCATCTAATTCAGTAAAATCTGGCAAACTCAGCGTCAATTCCACGATCCAGATTCCTGCTACGAAGACGGCTTATGAGAAGACACACATGTCACTCGTCAAGTCTTCTCTTCCTGTCAACACTTTGATTGCCAAGTACGCTGGTCGCATCGTTTTCCACATATCGGCATCGAATTGGAATGCGGTTTATCACCGACTTCGCACCAAGATACACTTTATGGCAAGTAACGCGGACAATCCAGACGTCACGGATCTCCAGTTGATGGCCCATAGTGCGTTGAATAGGCAACGTCTTGTTCAACTTCTGAATGGTGGGATATATGTAACAACAGTATCATACTAAACACTGATATCGATATACAGAGTTATCTTCTTTGCTTGTTAGCATGGGACGTGAATCCCAAATTGCAATTTCAATTCCCCTTCGTTCGGCGGTGTGGAACTGGATTGTTACCTTCCCCGCAGAGTTCAATGAAGCCATTCGTTCGAGGGGTAAAACAGAAGGAGCACCAGAAAGAGTTTTTGACTTACTCTATTCGATGGGTCAAGCAAGTGACGAAAGGGCTTTCTGGCCCACTCTTACCATCTTGAGCTGTACAACGTCCGACAGACTGTCGTCGGATTTCCAGCTCAGTTATTCTGGCGCTTCTAAGCCATCTAGAAAGGTGACTCTTCATAATTCATTCAAACGGATTTCCACTAACTCCTTCAAAGGAATTGAAATTTGGAGAAGACCTGCTAAAACATGCTACCGGAAACTCTAAACTTTCGGAGGTCGCGTTGGTCTGTCTATTGGATATGTGTCGGGCTGCTACTCATGTCAAGCCCGAGGATGAGGTGCCATTGCGTATGATTGCTTTTGATATTGCTCATGAAATTAAAGTGAGTTTTATTTCATTACCTCGCATCTCGGCTAAACATTCTTGTTCAGAGTGCACTGTCTTCGAATCCCACAAGGAAACCTTTCTGGGAATCAAGTGAGGAAATCAATGTTGCTGTCTATGCTGAAGCCCTGGTGGCAATATTCCGATTCCTACCTGAGGAGGATGCGATCCCGCTTTTTTCGGCCTGCGTTGAGCCAGAGCGTTCAGAAGCAGTCAAAACCTGCGCCGTGCGTGCCTGTTTAACTCTTGCACAAGAGGTAAGATTCATCCATTATGGTGATATGATTTTTGTTTCACGATTCCCCAAGGCGGGCCGCATCAGATGGCAGAAGCCCTTGGACAAACTAGAAGACGCAATGTCAGTTCGTTTTAGAAACATCTTCAAGGTAAGCAGAACACCATCTGATATACCACAAACGATCGAACGTTCTACAGACTGCTGGCCTTCGGCGACCTGAGGTAGACCAGTATGGAAACATGAAACGGATATCCCCTCGGCCAAAGGCCACGCGAGTTATACCTCAACCACTTTCTGAGCGAGAAGTTCTTCTCTTGGGCATATTGTCTCTTTGGCGAGCCAACCCCCTTTTCCATCTGAAGAACATAACAGAGCCAGAAATTGAAGAATGGGTTGCAACCGGGGTGAAAATATGGGAAGCCCCTATGGATATCTCTGTAAAGGTCTCCAACACGAGTAGCTTTCGCTTATTAGTAGAAGGACTCTTCACAGCATCTCCAGCCGAGGTTTCAGAGCCTTATTTCGATGTGATGGTCAAGTTTATCAAGACCACTCTGTAAGTCGGCCTTATAGCTATCAGACAGCTTCTAAACCTGCCATCCTAGGCCAGCCACTCTCCTGAGTATCGCCACGAATCTATTACATGCGCGGATAGACTTGGAAGCCCAACGGCTATGGATAGCAACTGCACATCAATTGGTTGAGCTTTTCGTGCGCAAGACAGATGTGCGTATGCCTGTTTCATATCCTACACCATAGCTTATTCTAGCTTCAGTCTCCCTTCGTCAAAGAAATTCAACTAGATCCGAAACGCGTCCCCGCTTTCGCTCTCTCAGAAATAGCTTTTCTTGTGTCTCTTACTTCCGCGGATAGTAATGTTTCAGAGTTGGCTGCGAAAGGACTTCGCCTTCTTGCACACACCGAAAGGCAACCCGATGCTCCCATCAACACAACGATCACCGACGAGGATAGATCGAAGCGTAACCCAATTTATGAACAGCTTGGTGATCCTCGGATAATGGTCGTTGGTATGAGCCCCTCATTATAGACCGATTCAACGGTTATTCAGATAGTTGGAAATAGGACGAGTTGGGCATCAAAAACGTATTCGAAAACTTGTACGGTTGATCTCCTATTCTTCTGCAGTCCATATCGCAGTCTGGGTGGAATGTTATTGGAGGTGGCGCGCCCTCTCAGAGGCTATCTTTGAAGCTCTGAAGGAATCCGGAGATGGTGACACCGCAATACACCCGTCGGTGTGGCACCAGGTATGGCCCGATTAAAGTCATTTAATTTTCGGATTCACAAACATATTTTAGGAACAACGTTATCAATGGCAAAACCTTACGCTATTTTTGGCGGCTCTCGGAGGTTCATGCATGCAAGAGGAACAAGACCTGAACTCACTGCTTTCTGTAATCCCCCTTCACTGTCTTCCTGATGAAATGCGTGTCATGCAGAACCCCATCCCTTTGGTCGGAACGTTTATCACTGATCTCACTAATCTATTGGTGTCTTCCGATACGCAGATTCGTGATGTGGCGAGGGATGCGCTTGGTATGGAGTTGAGTCCTCGACTTTATTCCAAACTACTCAAACACTTGGATGAGTACGTTTATCCCCATAAATACCAGCTATATCATAATCAACTGA
The DNA here is from genome assembly GCA_900068955.1 of Clitocybe nebularis. Taxonomy (NCBI): domain Eukaryota; kingdom Fungi; phylum Basidiomycota; class Agaricomycetes; order Agaricales; family Clitocybaceae; genus Clitocybe; species Clitocybe nebularis. Next base: position 35,746 of record CEMJ01393655.1, on the reverse strand, counting down.
TCGTTAATAGAACGATACGATATATAGAAGAGGGCGCTGGTGTGGAGTTAACAGATGCATATATCTTGTTTCTGGATCAGGTTCGTTCTTCCACGAATTCAAAACTCTTTGCTTATCCCTCTCTAGTTCATCGCTGTGCTGAAACTTCTTGTTGAAAATACACATGTTGCTCTTGAGGATGTAATGAGCATCGACATCAGCTCCACGATGTCAACACTTGCATCTTTCATGTCTCGGTTCGATGAGCCTGGCTCTTTCCGTGTTAAAATCAGGTTTTGCATTATGTGCGAGAGTGTCTGTGATCGAACGGATACTTTAACATTGCGGAAAGATAGTAGCGCCAGGCACAGTATTCTTGATATCATCATGGACTGGATACAACCGACAAGTGTAGGTCTACTAGTTTGACAAACCTTGTAAATCTAACTATCTCATAGGAACGGGACGGGGATTTAGCTGCTGTCCAAAATGAGTTGAACATGGCGTGCTTGCGCACGGCTGTAAAGCTTCTCGATCGCCTTCAACTTAGGCCTATAGATGCTTCCAATACTGGGGATGATACTGTGCATGTTGTCTCCCGGCTATTTAGCAAGTATTCCGGAGCCCTTCTACAAGGTCTTGAGGATTGCCATGTCGATATACTTGTGAGTTCCACGGAAAGCGGTTTCAATATATTCTGGCTAATAATAATATTCTTAAAAGACCTCCGACAGCGTTTCTGACGTTGGATCTTTTCATCAGGTGTGTAAGCTTTCTCTTGGTTCAGTTTGGGCTCTCAAATACCTACTAGAAAATTCGAGTATCACAAAGAGAAGCGGAACTAAGAGAACTCGTCATTACCGGTCTATCACACTTGGTTAGTGCCAACACCGAAAGCGGATTTAAGCAATGCCTTCCCCTCGCCTATGATCAGGACAATCGAAAACGAACTATCTTTGCCCATGTATTTGCTCGGGTCCTTGGCCAAGGAACTAAATTTGATCCAGAAGATCGCTCAACAAGTCTTGCCCGCCATGCTCGTCTTTGTGAAGTATGTCCACAACATTTTTGCTGGACTTTTTGGGGCTTACTAAATCTAATCACAGTTAGTCAAGGGTTCAGAGGTGATTTTTTTTTCATACATCTGCTTGTGCCGTGTTAATGTAGGCCCTAGATGGTACTTGCCCTCACTATTTGTGAGATCTGCCCTCCTCATGAGGTCGAAATGATGATATCTGTGCTCTTGAACATCTTCAACACCCGAGCTTCTCTGATGACTCTGATAAAGCTCATGATTGAACGCGAGGTGGCTCAAACGGGTAGGGTCATTTCACACTCTTGCCTTCAGTGTCTCATTTTCTACACAGATAGTGAAGCAAACTTATTCCGAAGAAACTCAACGTGTGCCCGCCTTTTGTCTGCGTTTGCGAAGATCCATGGCTACATATACCTGAGGAATCTAATCCAACCCCTTGTTAAGACCATGGTGGAAGCGCCCCCAGGTCAGGGTTATGAATTGGATCCTGCTAAGGTTGGAGAGCAGGAAGCTCTCAAGAACCAACGAAACGTGGAGTTTGTCGCAACTTCCTTCCTCGAAATTGTAGCCGTATCCATCCCAGGGATTCCAGGGTGAGTGCACTCATACGACCTTCGTTGGAGATACTTATGGTGTATTCAGCATGTTCCGAGAGATTTGTGCACATATAGCCAAGACTGTGTTAGTTGCTACTTTCCTTCTCGAGTCTCTCTATCGACTTACAGCTCGATTTTAGTGTGGTTTATTGGCCTGACTCCAAATTTGCCGCTACTGGCGCCTTCATCTTTCTACGGTTTGTTCCTCAAATATCTGCCACTCTCATTTCGAAATTAACGGCTCTCACAGGTTTATTTCGCCCGCAATTGTAGCTCCAGAGACTGTGGATATAGATTTGCCACCGGAAAGCGCAACACTTCGTCGTGGTCTCATGGTTATAGCGAAAATCATCCAGAACCTTGCCAACAACATTTTCTTTGGAAAAGAAGCCCACATGGTCGTCTTGAACCCTTTCTTGAAAGATAATATAACCAATGTGACCCGCTATTTAAGCGAACTCATCGTGAGCTGTTTTGCTTATCTGTTGGGAACGTCACTTACCATTTTGACTATAAAGAAATACACACCCCCCACCGTTGAAGATGAGAACGATCGATGGTTTGGAACGACATCTGATGACACAGATATCATCGTTCTTCATCGGTTCTTTGACAAGCATGCAGACAAGATAGGCAAAGAGTTGTTGAGCTTGTCCAAGCCTTCGACTGAGGGTGACCCTTCCGCCATCAGCGGGAAGCGCGCCTGGGACGGACTTTGTGCACTACTTGTGGATCTTGGTGCTCCTTTAGAAGTCCCTCGGCCCTCACCGTTTCCATCTGATGAACACATGGAATACTTAGACTTGATGAGTCGGCATGCTCGCAGAGACACTGAACAGGTTCGGGATCTATTTGTAGATATTGGGATTCCCAAGGTAAGTTACTCCGTAGACTACCAGCAGCATATCTGATATTATTCTAGGGGAAAACGGCTGTATTTGTGTTACGATTATCGATGATCAATGTAGAAGCACTTGACATTGAGCTTCTCATGTTCCATATATTTAAGGTAGGCTCTTATACCATTAAGGGAGAGTCGACTCAATGCTTTTGATAGATCCTTCAACTACCGATCTCTGAAGACCGGGCCTTCGACATCGTATTGGATTGTACTTCTTTCTCTTCCATGTCAGAAACGCCCTTGCAATGGCTGAAGTACTGTGCCGAACTTATACCTTCTGATATCCGCTCACGTTTCATGACGGCACACATTCTGAACCCAAATGCTTTAGCGCATAAATACCTGCGACGTTTATACAACGTCACATCTGGTCTGTATTCCGATTCATATCTGCCCCCCCCTTTTCAACTCATGAGTGTTCAGGTAATGCTCTCTGTAATAACGTCAGAGCATACTCTTCCGTAGCAGAGCTCATGGCCCATGTCCCACCAGCAGTTCTCAACGAACTTGCCTACCCAGGTAGGTTTGCATTCTGGATAACAAATAATAGCATTGACCAACTCTCACATAGTGACCTTGGAGCAGGAAATAAAAGAGACATTTACAGAATCTCTAACCATGAAGAGCCCTTCTTTGCGACCTATCGTTCTCGAAGTGGGGACTACTCACCTTCGCATAACTTCGGTAGGTTTTCGCTATTATGTTTTGGACAGTCTCATCCTAAACGTTTTCAGGTAAAAGCCCATCCGATATCCCCAGGCCTAGCCTGCAAAGCAACGGAAATCATACCATTGGCGGAAATTAGTGATATTTATAATGTCTCAACAGGCACGGACCCCAACGAGTTTATAATTCGGCGGAGCAGACATGGCGCCACAGTATACTTTGCGTCGCCAATGCGCGAGACAATCGTCAAGGTTTTTTCTTTCCTAGAATTTGGGGATTGGATTGTGTTAATAAAGCCTCTAGGCCATTCGATCTGCCAAGGGCCGCCTAAAGGAGTCACCTACACCTCTTACTGAGCGGTTTTCTCGCTTTTCAAATGTTCCCGCTACGCTGTTGCATGTTGGTCTGCTTAGTGTTGACACTAACGACGAGGAGCTCCGTGGCGCAGCTTATGACCTTTTGGGCGCTGTTTGTACATATCTCAACTTTGATAAGAGCCCTATTGTGACTTCTAGAGGTACGCAACATATTGGAGTATAATCGCTGTGCTGAAATTCTCTCAAAAGCGGGCTTTATTCCTGGAGATCCTGGCACCTTTGTGGTTTCGCTGAGCGAAAAGATTGCGAAATTTGCACCGCAGTTGACTCTTGATTTCATCCCTGAGGTTTCTGCTGCGATGGGCGGAATGAACAAAAATTCACAGCGCATCAGTTGTATTCACTACATGAGCCCTTGGATTCGGAACCTTGCTCATTTTTCAAATGCTACCAGTCCACTTTACGAGCGGTCCGGAGCTAGGCTTCGGGATTGTATAAGGGTCCTGTCAGAGCTGTCGGTCACATATCCTGAAGTAGACGTTTTACGCATCACTGCAACGTTAGCGCTTACCTACTATCACCGTAGATTGCATCAACAATCCAAAAATATATCTGGGCAGAGGTTGGGAAACTCGACGCTGCTATCGTAGACGTGATCTTGGATGAACTCGTGCGGTCGGCAACTGATGGTGGCATCGGGACCCATAGATGTGAGGCTATAACCCATATCATTGCCTCCTTATCATCGATTAGCGTGAGAGGAAGACTTTACTCAAAATTACGGAGGGTACGTGTAATGTACGCCTTTCCTGCACAGTTGTTTATT
>CEMJ01393655.1:0-19523 GCA_900068955.1 Clitocybe nebularis | reverse complement strand
CATAAGTCTGTTATATCATGTAAGATAGCTTCTAATAATGCGTTCCCCGCCAGCCACGCAGTGATTGGACATGACGCGGGCTATGTCAGTGGAGTACATTTTCCAGAATAGTCTGCGATACCATCGGTGCTCGGTACTGGTGCTCAAACCGGTAACGATCAAACTCAGTCCCCAAATAAATTGACGCCAAAAACTACATAAAAATCGCCGTGATGTGGTATCCAGTGTTCGTGTCATAAATACAGTGTGGGTGGTTTAGTAATCTAGAGTCCAGCCCGCCGGACGGATAATATAATGAGCGGATCGAGGATGGGAAACGTGCCGAGATCGAAATCAAGTGAGGTATGATTCATAGCTTTAGGTATAGCGACGAGTAGATTAAACCCCCATAACGGAGCCCACTAACAAGGGTATCTCGTCAAAAGAATACTCCAGGTGTTGTTTAGAAGATTGCCTGTTTGCATATTCTCTTGGTTGTGGGCCTTCGGCAGGGAGCGTGCCTATAGTGACAATCTGTGATGGTGGGTTCTCGTACGAGGTCCCTTGAGCAGTAAAGTGGGGGGACTTCAATGGAAGGATGTCAACAGAGTACTGCATCATGGGTATGATCATTAGAAAAGGCGGTGACAGATGGGAATGGAAGTTATCACCTCTACGACGTGGAGCGGAAAATCAGATGACGGTTGCAAGGCTTTGGGAAGGTGGATTTCGCCTTCGATTCGGCGCTCGTACGTCCCCTGTCCGGTGGCGTCCGAAGGAGACCACCAGATTGCGGTTTCGATGTCAGCAACCTCCACAGTAGGCCGCTGAGAATGTTTAACCTGACGCGCGTCTGGGAAATACTTTACGTGCCGCCGCAAACGGACCGCCAGGGTCTTGGGTGAAGCAAGCACATCGAGCGTTTGAGAATCAACGCTTCTAACACTCATACTGCACGGTATCACCGTGCCCTGTACATAACACAACTAAACGAGCGTCAGTCAGGGAATCAGTTGAACGCGTAGTAGGCTCACTGGGTTGGCTATGGAGAGCTTCGAATTGTCATCAGCGCTTAATCCTTTATACGAAATACAGGACATACCTTGCATTCCATCTCTACAGTACGTTGCTTAAACAGTTTACCGCGTATATTGAATGTTGAGAGCGCATACCATCCTTCAGGGTCTATGTTTGGGCCAGGTAATGGGGTATTTTCATGGTAAGCAATCTGGCGCAAATGAGAGGGGGGGTCCGGGGTAATATTTGGAGTGTAAAAGATGGGCGTCCGGAGTCTAAGCAAGGATGGCATGAGTAAGAGGCAAACTAAAGAATACTCGATTCTCTCACTTGCTATCTGCTCGCAGTCTGCCCCTGGAGACATGCAGGACGAGGTCATACTGAACGGTGACCCGTGCGTTGCGGTCCAGAAATGTTTGCGGGGTTCGGTAGACTTGTGGTGTAGGTAGGCCAGAGCCACCAGGCATCTGGACACGAGCGGGAAATGCAATGGAAAAAGGCAAGACGTATTCGCCTGGGACCCACTTGCCATCAGACTTAGGGGGCGTAGACCCAGGAGGCGAAAGGTGGTGTCGAGGATCCCCGTTCACCCACAAGGTGACCGACTCGTCGAGGAACGTGCAAGACCCAGACCCCTGCTCTGTAACGACAGTCAATATCCGTCCTTGGATCTGTAACATCGTTATATTTAGAGGAGAAGACTATAGGTTACTTTTCGACTGACAGATATATTTATGGCGTTAATGTTCTGAATGGTGGTCAAGTTCAGCGTAACAGAGCCAGCGATATTGTCGCCTTCCAGATATTTAGGAACTTTAGTCGAAGAATCAGCCCTGCTTAAGGTTTTTAGCGTAGCCCAAGTACGATTTCCGCTTTTGAGATAAAAGCTATGTTCAGTCGCTAACGGACGTAGGGTGGCCGGAGTTGGAGCGGGACGCCCATGAAAGCCAACCACCATAGAATATCTCGGGATAGATGGTGATGCCGACGGTATAACAGTCGAATACCTCGGAGGTTCCGATACTACATCCTCGCTCATTGGATAGTTGGGAAGAGCGGGGTTGTTGGTCACAGGCCTCGGTTGCATGGACTAGTAGGACGTGAAACGTCGCCTTAGAGAGCCTTGACGTCCCGGTGTCGCAGCTGTCGCGCACCGGACGCTGTTCGTATTGCAGATTCATTAAATATAGCACCTTTAAGCAGAGATCTATCTCCAACGAACCTGGTATATTCCTTTACAAACTGAAACATACACATGAGCCTTTATTGTTTTCGAGAGCTTCTTGATCGCGGGGCGTCTTTATCCCTATGTGGCTGTTCGCAGCCACAGTTGCCCCCCACACTTTATTGTATTGAAGGGCCATAAGCAGAAGTAACTTAGGTAGAGCTTTTTTGGCATCATCTACCCCGGAGTTCAAATAGGCATAGCTAGAGTCGGACAAATGCGAGATTACTTGATGATAGATTACTTCTGTCCCGGAACCCAGCCGGCTTCGCCTTGAAAGGCATCGTATTTTAGCAGAATAAATATATCTGTTCAGAAAGATACTGGGTTTGTTTGGAGTTTGTGTTTGAAGATTGCAGTGCACAGGCTCACAACATAGGGGTCAATAACCGATCACGATGGGGATACGCTATACATTACTCGGATCAGTCAACTTCGACTGGCGAAGCAGATTCACAACAATACACTTCCAATACTTACAATAAACAAGGAGCTTCTCTCCTTCGAAGGTCCAATGGAGCTACGCAAGGCTGGGTGCAAAATAGAACCATCTTACGTTCTTGATCGAGGAGGCACCGGAAGAGCCGCATCATTGTGTCAGATGCTATAATACAAGTTCTTCTAACTGGTATAACCCCACCGCGAGCCCTGCTTGCTCATGTGCCTGTTTCCGTCTTCGTCTCCAATCAACTACAGGCTGTTTTCTTTTGTCTTCCCCAGCCTCTTTGATCGCTTTTGCATGGGCCTTTGCAAAGTTCTCCAAGGGTCCACGCAACTGCTCCATCTGGCTGATGACGTTAAGCTCAGGTTCGATATGGGAGAAAATGCTGCGGAGAGTACGGTGGGATGCGGGATACTGTAGCAGCGTCAAAAATGATGCGTCTAGCAGTGTTTGAAGGAAAACGAGGACCTGGCCAGAATGTGTCAATGGCGATGAGACTTGGCGAGCCAAACAACGTACTTTGTTTAGTGGTGGTAGGTCTCGTTGTGCTTCTTTTTCTTTATTCTTCAGGACCAGCACACCGTGCTCGTTCTTTGAAATTTCTTTCTTTGATGGCAATAAATTTACTTCCCGCGTGCCCCACCTGCGTATCCAATTGTCAAGAACTTCGACAACAGCCAAAATATCTTCCGCATCTTTCAATGCGTTGCGTATTGCCGTTCGTAGGGGTGCTGGAGAACTTGGGTGGACGATGCATATTGCCAAAAAAGCCGGAAGTGGAGGAACGTCAGACGTAGAATCCACGTCCATTGCGTTCGGTGCTGCATTCTTTCTGTGCTCGACAACAACGACCTGAAGAGCTCTGATAACTTCCGTTTCTGTGAGGTCAAGGACGTTCTTCAGAGCGAGGTCGATGGATTTCTGTTTGATAACATATAAGACACTACTCCTAGAATTGTTGGAAAAACCTACCCAGTCACCCTTCGACCGCAAGGTGTCTATGAGTCCTCCTTCTACCATACCCCCACTCAACACTTGCCGATTGAGAAGATAACGGAGCACTTCCGATGAATATGGTGTATTCGGAGGTTTTTCTGGTTGTAGTATCGTGGTTATAAGGTCCTTAACGAAAGAGTGACTCAAAACCGGAAGGGACTCGACCTCCTGTAACCCTGGTTCAGAAGAATAGACGATGTCCTGAGCCTTAAGACTCACCAGAGCTGTAGTAGAATCTGTGGTTTTCCCTGCGGCTTTTTCCCGTTTTTCCCATTCGAAAAAGGCTACATTAGCAGCCTGAGGAAGATTTTGTTGCATAGCAGTACGCATCGTTGCAAGGACTCTGGTTCGTGCGGGATCGTGAGGCGGCGGACCTGAAAGTGCAGAGGACGAAGAGGATTCTGTCCATTTCACCCCAGCGGAAGCTCGGCCCATGGCATTTGCGATAGTTGAAACCGCTGGAACTGTGAATGGAACTACCAGGACGCTTGAACGCGAGGCGTCCACTTGTGGCTTGCGGCCTGAATTTCGGGAAGCTGGGGATAATAGAAGAAGGCATTGAGTACTCGATGCCGCGACGAGGTCCACTTTGATGATTGTGTCTTTTGATTGTGTTAGTGAAGGGGGAATCGCCACCGTGTTAGATGCTAGCAAGACAGAGTATTGAAGATCCCAAAGTAACAGGACGATTTCCTGATTTGGAGACTTGGATATTGCAGCAAGGAGGACGTGAGAGGAACCCAACGAGAGAAGGGAGATGTCTTCATTGGCACCATCAGATTCTGAAATAAAAGAAAGTCCAGCGAGGCGGAAAGTCTCCGTTGCCGGCCTTGGTTCTATGGATTCAGCATCCGTGGAGCGCAGCTCAAATGAGTGCCAGTAACCGTCTCGGGCTGGGATTGTTAAAGCAAAAGTTAGCAAAAAATGGTTTACATGTGCTGTGAACTTGCATACTTAGGACACTCAAATACCCAGTGTCACTACATGTGACGTCCGAGATTTGCTATCATGAAAGTCAAGACATTATACAAAAAGTAGATGTATTTACTCACTGTCGGTTTTAGGGGAATTGAGCAACTCCCAAGTTCTACGCATTGATCATCTTCATCAATGGAGAGAATATCGACGTGTGTTGAGTCCGCCAATGAGCAAAAATGTATGATGATCGCTCCATGCGAGGGTGCGATCCGCGGCGGTACGAACGAACATGACCTTCTGGAATATACAAATGTTCTAAGCCCGTCGAGCGAGTCACGAGTAGATGTCCGTGTGTGTTTGAGGTCAAGGTCCGCGTCCAAAATTGTAACGTCTCCATTTTGAGACTGTGCAAACAGGCGGGACGGTAATTCCTCGCAGGTATAAAGCCCTGAGATCCGGTGGGGTATCTAAATACTTATACGTCAAATGAGTTTAGATTTGATAACAAAGATCGTTTCGGCTTACCAGGAGCGATGTTTTTTTCCGAGGTGCCCGGTCAACCAAGCTACCAGACAAGTTCTCTCTCCACATCCATAGCGTCCGTCCATTCTCCTCCGAATTTATGTCCGCTGAAGATTCTATAGATGCATAAGTTGTACTTATTTTATCACTGCCTTGTTGAGTGCTCAATGCCACGGCCGGACAAGAAAAGGTCGTTACCGGACCAAGAGTGTGCGAGACAACAGGGTGAAGGGTCGACACCTATAAAACATCAATGAACTTCTTTGAAAAATAGACACGAAATATAGGCCGTACATCAAGTACATGTATGCCATCCGCCTGAGCAGTCACTGTGGCATAACCATCGGAGCTGCCTGATGCCTTTCCGTGTGTAGCAAATACGTTTGTTAAAGGCTTTTGTTTTTTACTTCCAGAGCCCGATTTCGAGAGACGTTGTGGTGTCCCATATGTTGCTAATAGAAACGGTTCGTTAATGGATGCGTTTACACGCATTGGGAGAATAGACCAAAGCCGATGGTATACTAATTTTTGGAGAGAAAGATGTCTGATTGGCTGATCACTTCTGGGCACCTGAGGTTAGGGTTTGACCCTGCACCTGAAGGTCACGTGTACGTCCATAAATTTCCGACTTCCCTATCTGGATTCTGGACTTTGGAAGGTCTCCACAAATTTACATGTCTTTTCGTATTCTCCCCCGAGCTTTGCAACGGGCTGGTCGTCTGCCTCTACGAACATCATATGCCTCCTCACGGCTTCTCAGGCCGGATCTCGCGTTGAACACGCGCCCTTTTCACGTCAGCTCATCACGAAAGTCTCTTACCAACATTCTTGCAGACGAAACTCCACCCGCCGTGCAAGTGGACTCCATATCAGAAGATGGAATTCAGTTATCGGATGGACTTCTGATCCCATCTGCGTGTATCTTTCTGGAAGGGAAGGTATTCTTGTGGGACATACCAAATACACTGTGGGAGGGGTGGGGTAAAGAACATCTAGAAGTATTCGAAACTATAGTTCCAAAGCCCGGTAAGCATCCTCCCACAGTAGAACGAACTACGTGAGCTTACCTTAGGAACAGAGATTTTGTTGTTTGGAACAGGGAAAAGGATATCTCAGGCACCACCATTTTTACGCACATATCTAAATCAACTTGGAATCCAGGTTGACGTCATGGACACAGTGAGTCTTGACATTTATGCTGCCTTAAGCAAAGTATAACATAATTTGAAGAGGAATGCTTGCGCAACATATAACCTTCTCTCAGAAGAAGGTCGAAGGGTCGCCGCAGCGTTATTACCATTGTCACCACACAGTTGGAAAAAATCAGAGGTACCTCGCTATTAAACGTCAGGAGATACCGCGAGCAATACCTCGACAATCCAGTATCCTGAGCTCTAAATGATACCTGAGGATACAGGCAGATAATCTTTAATCATCCTCAAAATGTGCCTTCCTCTTCTTTCCTTTGCTCGTGCTAGACATTGCATAATCCATTTCGGATGGTTCCTCGTCCTCGTCATCGATGGAGGGTTGTGTGAAGGTTACGGGTAGCAAGTTGCCTGTAGGGTCCAAAAGATGAAAAGGGAGATATTGTATTGGAAGGTGATACAGTGCACAATGAAAGGACGGACAACAATCGCGACGGATATATAATGCTTACCAGAAGATGGATCTCGAAACTGCAGATAAAGCGTTTCCCAACTCGCCAGATTATATTCTCTGACCTGTTTTGAGAGATCCAATACTTCGTACTCGCCGGTAACTTTGCCTTTGTTCTTGACTGCCCTTGAAATCTCAAAGTCATCTTTACTCGTGATCCTTGGCACATCTTCAACTTGATTCACGTCTGAAACCAAAGCGGAGAAAGCATCATCTTTGATCGCTGCGATAGGTGTCGATGGTGGTACAGTGATCATGATAGAAAGTTTGTGGCTTCTTATATGGATATGGTGAATCTTTGGCTGAGACCTTGGAGGCTGTGAGGGAGAACATGAATACTAATTTCTGTCTGGACTGATCCTGCGTACCATTTTGTAAGATTGAAGTTGTCGTTGTAGCTCGCACCCACCGAGCAAAGTTGAAATCGAAACTCCGCACAAGTTTCCCACCAGCCTAATTATCCCGACGTCAAAGACTACATTCCCGCACCGTCAACCATGAGCTCATTCCAGGCTGGTTCGGTGCAAAGTAAACCCTATGTTGACCCCACACCTCTTCCTGATCATATCCCAAAAGTTGCTGAGCTCGGCGCGACCAGCGCACCCTTGAAGAGCGCTGCCTTCTTCATCGGGGCCTACTGCAAGGAGTATAACGGTTCGTCTGCCTATTGGCCTTTTGTAGAATATATATTCTAATGAAATATATTCCAGAGGATTTCATGCTTTGTAAAGCTGAAAATCGTGATCCTGCACATTGTTTGAAGGAGGGACGGAGGGTGACGAGATGCGCAACGGATTTGTGTGTCTTGTCAATGCATGAATCTTCATTTCACATTGTTGACGTAGATTCTCGTCCTGTCCAGGATAACCAAAATGAGGGAAAATTGCTTGCAGCAATTCGAAACACACTGGAATTGTTTGGAGCGCAATAATCAGGTGTGTACCGGACCCGGTAAGGTATCCCTCATTGCTTATTCGGTGATAGGAATATTACCACTGTCGCAAGCCCGAACGGACACTCAATGCTTGTATGTTTGAGAAGCTGGTATATGAATTTCATTGAATATTTCCAGGTCGGTTTTGCTCACATGTGGATTATAGGGTCTAACCAAGACTATTCCTGGGGCGCCCGAAGGCCAGGTGCCTATACACGAAGTAAAGAATCCATACTTCAAGTCAGTTCAGAAATGAACTGTTGGCTACCTCCTGTTGGTGCGGAGTATTGGCGTAGACGTTGTATAAAATTATAATTCAGCTTAAGCTACTATTGAGTGATATTAAGCTCTTGAACTTCCTAGCGACATGCACGACATCGTTCAACATCTACTCTGTGCCTGAAATTTTCTCTCGTTTTGAGTTCCGTTTCCTCCGATCACCCAGGGGTCAGAGTACTTTACAGCACCAAGATGTTGACCAGAAATTGCTTCTGAACCTGTTCTATTTCATATGATCATTGCTCCTCTTATTCGACGTGCACCAGCGCGTCTATTCATCCTCCCCTCGCGCTGCTACACTACACCTCCAAGTGCCCAGCATTCTATTTACATCTCAAAGTCGACCAACCCTTACTTCAACCTGACATTTGAAGACTGGTGGGTCACGAATAAACACATAATGGGATCTTTGACGAACGAACTCCGGGGAAAGGCTTTTTCGACACAAGACGCCGTCGGAACCTCTGCTTCTTATATATCGTGACGAGCCTTGTGTCATTATTGGACGAAACCAGAATCCATGGAAAGAGGTTAACTTTGAGGCATTGCGTAAAAGGCCTGGCATCCCCTTTATTCGGAGAAGAAGTGGTGGCGGAACTGTCTACCATGTGAGGCATTGAAACCACCTGGTGTTTACACTTGGCGAAAACTTATGCGCCGTATCGTGTAGGACTTGGGCAACACAAACTTCTCTATACACCTACCCCGACAAGAATTCGACCGACACGTAACAGCACAAGTTGTACTTCGTGCAGTTCGCTCATTGGGTATCGACGCTCGAGTCAACGACCGAAATGACATATGTGTTGGGGAGGAGAAAATGAGTGTCTCTCGTGCTATGCAGATGTCACAGCAGTCCTGATAGGGTGAATCCGCTTTCCTTCACTCCGACACGTTTCAGGATCAGCATATAAGATTGTCAACAAAAGAGCATATCACCATGGAACTATGCTCATATCGTCACGCCTCGAGACCCTGGGCGACTTATTGCGCACAAATAAGGTAGATACTTCCCTGTTACATACGAATCATATATGAGGTTAATAAACTCCATAGGAAACGATGGTCACCAGGGGAGTCGCGTCCGTTCGTTCCCCAGTCTGTAACCTTCAACAGTTCAGTCCCCAAATCACCCACGAACTGTTCGCAGGCGCTGTCGTGAACGAGTTTCAGAAGGAATATAGTATTGTGTCATCGGTATGTTATATGTCCTTGATTTATCCCATAAATTGACCTGACCGCCTAGCCACATTTCGTTGTTGAGAGTGACGCGCTCAAAGATCTCGACTACATTGACAAAGGGCTGAAAGAGCTTCCTGTACGCATTGTCCTTCCTCTAGTATCTATTTATGACTAAATATGATCCTCAAAGAGTTGGGACTGGGCATATGGACAGACACCTGAATTTACCTATACAATACAAAACACTTTTACTTGGGGAAACGCTGTAAGTAGTTCTAGTTTTGTTAGTGATTCCCCGAGAGCGAGTCTGACGGCCAATCTACCTGAAGATCGCCGAAATTCGCTCAAAACAGGGAATTGTCCTTTCTTGTGAACTTCGTCTCACAAGTACAACCCTCGAGAATTCTATAATCGAATCATTGGCTTCTTCTGGTCGATGCCTGGAAGGCCAGAATTATGGTTCCAGTGACATCCCATGTCATTCAGCAGAAGCAATAGGTCCAGAGCAGGATATTCTTACGTGGCTGCACAAGGCCATGCGGACTTGACATTCCATTTGGCCCCTCGCTACTAGTTCAACACGTTTCACCTCCTGAAATGTGTACTGGCCTCTGTATCCATTTTCAGTAGTGAATGTCGCGACTAGGAACGAATGGTACAGATTGGAGGTGGTTCGACTAGATCGGATGTTGAGAAGCCGAAGTTTTCCGAGCGGTCAACTATATTCTGTCTATGTACTTTCTGTGTACCATACGCTACTCGTCTCAAAACCAGGAGGCGCAACTGCATTATCCTAGATGAACAGGGTCAATATTCAGAGCCGTATAAAATATGAACGAGACCACGCACCGACTGCCCCCGTCTATGGCCTGTTAGCCGTTCGTCTCGTCTCAACATCATCTCATCCCAGTTATCGATATTGTATCTCGCAGGCTAATATTCGTATATGAACCAGCAGCCTTTACAGGTGGAAATTCTACCCGTACCTTCCCTTGGTTTTGCGCCCTTGTGGACACGTTTAAAAGAGTTCCGGCGGTCCCAAACATGATAGTTACAAGACCTAGAAAATAGATAAGTCAGATTAATAATGGTGGCGCATTATATACAAACCGAAAGGGAGGAGGGCTTCCCAAGGAACAGGCATGGTTGTATATCGACCTCGGGGTTATAGAAAGATAGGTAGAAGGCAGATGTTTGTTTGACGATGCTTGCTAGACTTAGGGTTCCAATATTAACAAATGTAAATTCCGTCATAATTGAAGTTGGAACCAGTGCCAAATGGGGCCACGTCCAACCTTCTACCCACTACTCTAAGTTACGACTTGATTTTATTTCTCTAAATTCATGGTATGGAAGATGAACTCGGTCTGGCGAATGAGATGATTAAGCTCCTCGGACACGAACTTAGACTAGTTCGCGGACAGCTTAGTTCTGAGGTGAGGCGCAAATCTACAGCTCCGTCAATCACAAGCCCACATTCTAACTTCTAAGAACGAACTAAGAGGGCCGCTAGTGATCAAACATGCAGCTCAAACACAAGTCATGCTCGTCTCGAAAATGAGAACCTTAAGGAACAGATAAAAGTGTTGAGGCTCAAGAATCTTCAGCTCCAGAAGAAACCCTGGCTTGAAACGAATAACGATAATAATCGAACTCGAACTTATAAGGAAATGGTGAGGTGAAATGCATTCCTGAGTATTCGACAACGGCTTAATTCAGGAGTTTCATAAGGAGATGGCTGAACTTAAGAGGCAGCTCTCAGAAACGTTAGCTTCAAAGGAAAACTTAGAGAATGAAAAGGTCATAGCACATGTATCTTCCATTTGGTTAAGCTGAATTTATCTAGCCCAAAATAATAGATCAGATGAATACGAATATTTCAAATTATAGGAAAAAGTACATAACGCAAAGATCACGCAACTTAGAGCTAAAAGACGTCAGTTTCATAACACGACTGTCTACATAACTTATAATCTTCTTAGTCTTCCAACGACCTTAAAGTACAGCTCAAAGAGGTAACCGAGAAGCGAGATAATTTGGCCAAGCGTCTCGAACAAGCAGAGGAGCGAGTACGTCTGGCAACTAATGGAGGTGTGTATTCATCACAGTCATGCCTATGCACACCTAGTTGAGACTACCAGCGAAGCCTCTGATATTCAATCATTTATTAATTCGGCGCCCTCCGTATCCTGGCCAAGTCAGATCCGTCCATTCACCAAGGAGGGGCGGCTAAAAATCTCCGGCTTTGACAAGGTTCCGTCTCCTTGTTTAACGCGATAAAGGACTAACTCGTTGATGCGTATATAGGATACACTTGAGATGCTGTGAGTTTCGCAGTCCAGTGATCCTGTCAGCAGCTGATATATCAAAGCAGCTCACTCGATGGCTACATCTTTTGCAATGACAGACAGATGATTTGGTCCACTGACAAAATATCCCGCACTATATTTGTAACTCCACTACATCGATACAACGAGAAATTGCGCAACGGAGGGTACAGCGGCTGGGAGCGAATACCCCGATTACTTTCTCCTGGGAACAACAGACACCTGTTATACCGCACCAGAGAGGGATGGTCATATATGGGGAAATACAGATGTTCTAACGCTGCGACTCTCGATCCCGGTCAGTTGCGGCTACTTCCGTTAAATGTGAGAGGCCCTTTGTTCCTGGGAAATGTGAAAATAATGGTTCACGTAGGTCCAGAGATTGGTATGCAATCGAACGGTGCGTTTCCCAGACCTTGGGCCTGCCTCGCTTTCGAACATGATGGACGAGATGTATACACTTGGTGTACTTAGGGCTCAATGTTTTGCCTTGGAGTTTATTAGCTTCAACAATGAACTTAACCAGAAGTTACTGGGGAAACCTGTAGTAACTCGACCCGTTCTGGGATATTCCATCCCAATTCCCACAAACGGGTATCCGAAGCGTACCGGTGATGACGATGACGATTTTGTCTCCCAGGATCGCAGAAAGAGGATAAAGACCAAGTAATTATAGCGACATACACCGATTGTCAAACGCTAATGTAAGATACTCTTTATTATATGCCCTCTATTGACTCACAATCCAGTACTGACAATATATCAGCTAGTGCCTTGTTCCACCAATCTTGAATACGTAAATATGCGCTACAGATAAGTGTCGGAACAGAAGATCTGATGCTTCACGATGGAAATCACCATTTACTGCACACCGAGGCTATTGGAATACTATTATTATATCCACGTAAGTAAGTATACAGCGCTAAGAAGATAGGCGGAGGAATAGAACGAAAATCTGACATAACAGTTAAGCATAAGTTCAATCACCGGTTTTAACCAAGATAAAAACAGTATTAAATGTCCGTCAGGTAATTGTATATCAATTATTACGGTGGCAAAGGGTATCTTTCTTGGGAATTATTACGGCCAGCCACGTCCTGGCCGTATATAACAGAACACAAGAATCTAAGGGTGTGGGTTCCAGGACGGGACGGGTTTATTAGTATGTGTAGTAGGATATCCATCAAGTCCCGACCATTGTTGGAGGTATTGGGATGAAGGAATATTGTAAATATCCCCGGTTTCGTAGTAGGAAGGGCGAGACGCAACATCATCGAAGGGGGAACCCACAGTGATAATCGGCGAATACCCATGATGTGTTTGACCCATCTCCGGATACGTTGCAAAGGCGCTCCCGTCTGCAAGGGCCGGAACATGGTCGGGAAATATCAAATGAAGAGCATTATAATGGGGTCCGTTATTCATAGGACCATCCGCGTAGTAGTTTACCCCGCTCGACGACACTGTCCTAGCAGTACCGAATTCGGTACTGGGCATCGCCGCCGGACGATACCTCTGAGTAAGGGGCATATAGGTGCCGTCCATACTCATCTGTCTATGGCTGTAAGGAGGTGTGATATTAGGGGCCAATGACCCGTGAATTAGAGGTGAGCAAGCGGAAGTTTGGTGGGTGCCGGCCCAAGTAGATGTATGACTACTCGAACTTGAGGTCGAAGCGGCAGGACTCTCCACCCGTCCGGCGTCGTCCTCCAGACGAGAACGCAGAAGGCGGGAATAAGGGCTGGGGTACGGTTGGAACGAGTGTGGGCGTGTCCCTTTAGTGCTTCGAACTTTGGGGTGATCGTCTTTTCGAGATTGATCGCGTTTACTATTCACGCCCTGCATGCCGCTATGAGGACTACCGGAACACCTTGCGGCGCTCTGTTTATTGGCACGATATGCGTCACCCGGGTCGTTCCATGGAGGGGATGAGCCCAGATGACTGGGGTGGGTTAATACCGCATCGAAGGGAATTGGGCCAAGATAGTCGTAGGTTTTGACGGAGCCGTTGGCGTCGAGCACGACATCAAGGCGGCCGAACTCTGAAGTTATATCTGGGTCGACTGCCTCATTGATAGCGTTCTTGTCAAGCCAGCCAGGTTGACCCCAGACGCGCAACTATAGAAGGTACAAATAGAGTAGGTCAGTAGGGGAAGGGGAAGAAAGGGAAGACGCTCGACAAACATTCTCCGTCATACATGTCAGATGATCAGGTATCTCCTTGTTTGTAAAAGAAAGTCTCTTCGGCATAAGGAGGGCACTAGCTGTGTTATGATAATAACGACGCGCTGAGAAGTAAATGCAACCCCGCATGGTTTATAAGGGCAATATGTTGAGTCGGGAAGCGTGGCTAAGGCATGGTTGAGGCGAGGTGGAACATTGGCATAGCCATGCTTGACTGCAGACCATCCCTCCGTGGAACGAACACGCTGGTTCGCCCACAAACCGTGACCAGAAGTATTGATTGAACCCGAAAAACGGAGCCTCATCGTGACGAGTCAGCGTTCTATCAGAACAGCGGGCCGGTTCTGACGAGACCTGGCAGGGAGAACGAGAAAGTGATGCCAGGCCATATAGATTTCAAGATCTACATATTTTTTGAGGGGACTAGAGCGCCACACTATTCAAGGCTCTCATTGGGCGCCTCACTAAAAGAAGGCACTAAAAGCGTCATGCATACGGGGCGGAGTCAGTCCCATCAACATCCCGTAATTTGACAGCGCTTCCTTTTCATGCGTGCGATTGAATAGTGTGGCGCAAGTCGGTTGGAAGCTGGGGTAGCTTTTATATCAACACTATTGGACTGTCCGGATAGGATCCCTCTTCCTATGTTAGAGCTGAGGTCCTGACTTTACCAGACCGTATATTCTGTAAGGCTGGCTGAGTGCGATAAAAGCAAATAATTCATACCTCAAAGTCACAGGAACGTTATGATCGGCCTGCAATACTTTAGTATTAACAAAAGGGTATAGGCGCTCTGATCTGATGTACGGATGGTGCCTTGGTAAAGTGAGTGCATAGCCCTCGATTCGAATTTTGCAGACGTCACGGGACGCCTCGCTACACGCACCGCCGACGCACGTCAGAAAGATAAACGAGGCCGATAGTGGTAAGATAGAGGGCTTTAGATAGATTCTTTGATCATTACTGCGTGCTCTAGAATATAGGACCCGAGCCAGTGCTGGGTTAGGTCGAGATTTTAGGCTACGTGCAGGACATTTTAAGTTTTAGGCTACTGAGTCTTGAGTGAATTATATGGACCGCACTGTGGTCGTATCCACGTAACTATTTTTGATTGTAAAAATAACCAGAAACATAGGTTGCAGTATTCAAGATAACTCATACCCTGAGCGATCGAACTGATCGTAGAAAGGTCGATCGATTGAAAGTCTCAAAAAAGGGAGTAAGGGAACCTTATATGGACACGTTTTGAGGTGTAGACTCAGGTGAGATATGACCGCGTGTAGCTAGTCCTGTCATTATATTCGAGAACCAGAGATAAGACATGAACATGCGTGATGGCCTCAAGGATCAGTGGAAGTCGATAATTATACTCGACATGGACGACTGGAAAATATAAACTGAAACGGGCATATATATAAATGTGTAGGTGCGGTTTGATGGCGTAGCGGTCCTGTATGCGAATGTGGTTTGTGAGGAGATATTCACGACGGAATAAATATACAACGACTCGTTTATGTCGTGCCTTGTATGGCTGGTCTATGTAAATAATGTTTGATCAAGATCCGGTCATTCTTCCGTGTATTGGACCAGGCAATTGGGTGCAAGTTCAACTGTAGATGAAAGACTGGCTTGTGAAAGTTCGATAGGCGCTGGTTGTGATGCTGCGCGTAAACGGGAAGAGGTCCGGGGGACAAAAGGTGGAGGTAATTTGGCTGGCTGTAGCTGATTGGGGATATGACGCGTGACTCTCCGTCTGACTGGGCGCGCCGAGTTGATAGTCCTTGTGGGTGAAGTAACTTTACGTCTCTTTGTGATGTGTTTCTTACTGTTGGCGTTCTCCCCGGATATATCTTCGGAAATGCCGCTTGTTTCAGAGCTCTTCAATGCGGACTCCTCCGTATGACTTTGAACTCGCCCACGTTTAGGAAGCCTGCGATGTGGAGTTATATGGCGCCGTGTCTGAGGTGCAACACTAGTTTTTTCACGTAATGAGTTTTGGGATGCTTTTCCTTCCGTGATCTGTAATCGGTTCCTAGCGCTGATGGTTTTATTTGATGACGATGGTCGCTTGCTTGCGGCAATTGACGACAAGTCAGATACAGGAGCTGAAGATAAAGATTCTGAAGACGAATAAGTCCGTAAGGATGATCCGCCACCAGTCGAGGTTAATGTTGTCGACCGGCTAGCCACTGAAGATGCTCTTGATATTTGATGGCTTGCTCGAGTAATAGGCAATAGAGCAGTCTGCAGGGGCTGTAGGGGTGTCCGTAAGGTGAAATCGAAATCGTCCTCGCCTTCGTAGTCGGTTTCACTCTCGACATCGATAATCATTTCATCAAAATCATTGTTATGAACCCTATCATTATGGTATTCGTCGCTCAAACCATCAACGAAGCCCGGGTTCAAAGGCATTCGTGGCGGCAGGAGCGACCCTCTAAAATCCTGCTGGGGCGGATCTTCTGGGATGTTAAATAACGATTTGGGTTCTAAGGATCGTGGGGCCGCGGTGGAGTTGGCAGGCAGTGTAGATGACGAAATGACCGCAGGAGTCGGAGGATATGCTGAGGGGAAAGGTGGATATAGCCTCCATTCTTCTGCTTGCTCTCTCTGCCTTGCCTCTTCTTCCGTTTCGAGCAACATGTTGAGGCCTTCCCGAAAATCAGGTGGGCCTTCATCCGCGTCCTCGTCCGGGGACGCGGAGCGAGGAGGATACCAAATCTGGTGAGATTGTAGTCCATTTTGGCCAGCACGCTGTTTATTGTTGTTTGGGATTGAATGGTTAGGCTGTAATGCGCCCAGGTTAACCTCCCCGGAAGGGAGACGAGCATGTTGTCTATCCAAGCTTACCTTCCTAGGATTTTGCGGAGCATTGGTATCTCGCTGAGTCAATGGCCCAGGAGGCTGTCGCATGGAGAAAGGGTCGACTGATTCCAAAGCCCCCTTGTCGCCGATGGTAGATTTGACCAACGAGCCATCAACTTCTCCCGAATCTGGGGTTCCCTCAATATCAGAATAAATGAACCTCTGCCACCAAGTTAAAGCCATCCGAACTGGGAAGGTCAATAACGCAAAAAGGATATCCCCGATCATGCAGACAAGATCGAGCAGCATATCTAATGTAGGCGAGTAAGGCTTGAGCAACGGACGGATTACGTGTAAAAATATGGGCTCTGCGCCCTGTTATATTGTGTTAGCTTTGAATCATCGCCCAAGTCCGAGCCTTACCCGTGCGCGCGTCAATATGAGGAAAAGGAGAGCAAGAGACTTGATTTCATCGTAAAATGGTATGAATAGAGAGACGACCGTTTCAATCAACCGCTCATATGTGATGAAGGAGCACTGCAATAAGGGTTTTTTTAGGCATGCTGCTTCACCGGTTCGACTTGACTTACCCAAACTATCCATACAGCCAGACAACCCTTTATATCTCGCTTTCTCTGAGAAAGGGCCCGCTGGCTGGGGCGACCTCCATTACGTGAAGAGAGTGGTGGTGTTTTCAGGGTTTTATAAGAGTCATAAATGTTGAGAAATAGCATAACCATGCGGAGAGCTGGGACGAAGAGCGGCATATTTGCTGGCAGTCAAGCCACTGGCCCGAGTAAGTAGCTTTTTTCCAATAGGGCTACAGGCGCTACAAGAGGATAATTCCGAATGTAGGGATTAAAGGAGAAAAGAGGTACGGAGGAAAGGATGGATGAACATGAGGTTAACCACGGCGAACGGACAAACAGTCTGGTTTCAGGGAGGCCCGATTATGTAATGCAGCCTGGCTTCATTTTGAAGCTGTGACTTTCATTGTCTCTTCATCACGGCGGTGATTCCACTACCCCGTTGTAGAAGTCAATTATGCCCAAAATCAGGACAACAAGGACCAAAAGGCCGCCAGAGGGATTTGAAGATATAGAATCTGTCCGTCTTTAAATTCAAAGCATTCCTTAATTGCTGACACGAGGCCTGAACAACAGATTCTTGACGACTACGCAAAGAAGATGAGAGACGCCGAGAATGAATCCCATGAGGGAAAGAGAAAGGCAGAGTCTTTGTGGCCAATCATGCGAATCTCCCATACACGCTCAAGGTACATATACGAGCTTTACTACAAACGAGAAGCTATCACAAGGGAGCTGTATGACTGGCTGTTAAAGGAGGGTTATGCAGATGCTAAGTGAGGCTTGAGAATTCTTCTTTCCACACAATACTGACCTTTCGAAACTAAAGCTTAATAGCCAAGTGGAAGAAGACTGGTTATGAGAAACTCTGCTGTTTACGGTGTATACAAACAAGAGTGTGTTGCCCCATATTTCTCCTCTTACCCTTTCAAGTTACTAAACTTCCGGAAAAGGATATGAATTACCAAGGATCAACATGTGTGTGCCGAGTTCCCAAAGCCCAAGTGCGTACCGGAACGGTGGTTGAATGTGTTCATTGCGGTGCGTGCCTCTTGATATCTTTATTTCTGACTAGTCCTCAAACTTGAATGACATACAGGATGCCGTGGTTGCAGTTCCGATTCGTGAACCAAGATGCTACACCAAATCCCTGCGAAAGCTTTTATTCCGCAGATATCATCGTCCGATAGGAGACTTGAACACTTTCCGGGTTACTACCGTTACTGTCCGTTCTCGAAGCATCTGGGCCTCATATAACCTGACACTCATCTCCCAAGTGTAATGAGCCCCCCTATATAGCTTCCCACTGCTCATGTGTGTTTTCTTGTAACCTGAAATGTTTGTATCCCTGCAAGTTGAACAGCCTTGTTACCATTCCAAAGCATTGAATAGAAAGCTTTACTATAAACTGATTAATGTTAAGTACCAGTCTACAACCGGGCTGTCTTCCTATCCCCTCGTCGCCAAAAACAACCTTTCACCTAGTGGCAGTAGGTAACTACATGCGCATGTAAGCCTAGAAGTATCCGATTGACTCCCCGTTTTGCACACCTGGAATGGGTCACAGAGCGCGACCGTGCAGGCCATCAGTCCTATTGCTGGGACGGTTGGCAGACGAAAACTCAGAAGTCCATTAATGCCAGGATTGGAGCGTCATCCCGGGAGGGTCTCGCCGGGACCTGCATCCTCAGCAACCTCCATTTCAGTTGATGTCTTATTCGTCTTGAGGCTTCGTTCCCGTTTCTTCGCCCTTGCTTTCGCTGACTTTGTTAATATCCGCATTGTAGGTGGTTGATATCTGGAAACAAAAATGAGGAACTCATGAGCGAAAACCACACTGGCGGACGCTTACGTTGCACCCTTCTGAACGAGTTCTGGCAGGGCGCAGTTGGATAATGTGACCCTCATATAAGGTGTCTGCTTTTGCTGTACGCTAAAGAAAGTATAAGTGGCAGTTCGATTTGAGGAGCAAACACACTGACTGATTCCTGCCCGACAACGCCATCGCTAATTCATTTGCTCTTGCATCTTCACCCGTCTCACATCTTTCCACGAGGCCCAAGTCTTCGAGGCATCCAAGCTCGTTGTACTGGTGTAAACCTGATAGTCTGGGCGACCGTTTTTTCTCTAGAGTCTTTATGTACTCCCGTTTAATTATCTCCACTACGGAAATTAAACGTGGGATGGTAGAAGTGACAACCGACATAGAACCAGCCGGGCGCTGTGGTGGATCGTTCTTTGCAGCTGCACCACTAGGAGGTTCATGGGTATCTGGGACTCCTGCTGCGGGTGCTTGTGGAACTGCGGGGAGTGTGTGGAGGACTATGGGTCTATCCTCGTTTTTCTAATTTCTTAATTGACCCCTCCGTGAGTTCGAGAGAAACATTGAACGCACTTCGAGAAAGTCCAAAGCAAACGCCACCCAATGAGTCATTTTCCCGTGGTTTGTGACTCTTATTGTTTGAGGGCC
>CEMJ01393641.1:624-10885 GCA_900068955.1 Clitocybe nebularis | reverse complement strand
GGCAGTTGTGAACCTGTTACTTGCACTAGACAATTTGGATGTAGAGGCTAGTCAATATCCAGAAGATGGACAGAAATCACAGGCAGAACATGCATTGCACTCTTCTTTAACAGGAAAAGGCCCACATGGGTCAAGTACCACAGATAGCAACAACCAAGGTCATGACATGATTCAAGCACAATCTGATGTATGATTAGTGCATATTTCTCTTACTTTAACTTACATGATATACAGGCATCCAATGATCAATCAACAAAATCTGATCAACTACATGCTCAACAGTCAAATTCTGACTTTGAAGACAATGGGGAAGCAGACATGTTTGAGGTATGAAGAATATAAACCAATTTCTATATCAAAACACTTATATACAGACCCCTAGGGTAGAGGATCATTATCTGGAGACTCATCTCATTCAGATCCCTCCCTACATTCATCTATTGGATATGCTCCACAAGAAGGTTCAAAGGTAAATAAGTCTACTGATGATCACCTCCATATTTTTATTAAAACCATATAACACAAGCATTCCCAAGATGCTCTAGCCATCCCTGCAGTAAGTTTCCCAAAGTTTATACTCCTTATATTCATCATATTAATAATAATAATAATAATAAACATCTAGAGGGCAGCAGCCCAATTCATGTATGTCAGTACAACCAAACCAGCCCATATACAGCCCACTGGGAGTGTTGGAAACAAGGCTAGCCAGAATCCAGGAGGCCAGATACATCCAGGTCCTGCAGACAACAACATACAAGGCCATGACATTAGCCAAGTCAAGATCAAGGTATGGAAAATGCACACAATTATACTTCCAAAATATTGAGATAGACTCCCAGGATGGAGAGTTACCACCTGGAGACCCCTCTGGTTCAGGCCACTACCCACCATCTCCTATCAGAAATGCCCCCCAAGAAGGATCAAAGGTAGATGGAGACACATAGTATTGCCTTTTATTTTTAATAACATCCTATAACAGATACCTGCCCCTACAGTCATCACTGAGGTAAGTTGTCCAAAGTTTACTCTTCATATGTCTCTAAGGTTGATGTTATATATACACTAGTCACACAGTCACTCGGCTAGATGATCCTGCAGTGGATGCACCATTCAATAAGAAACCCGGCCTTTGACAATGCAAACAGGTAGCCTGGCAAAGAAACATAGGAGCTGAGGCACTGACATTGCATCAATTACAATTTACTATGCCAAGGTAGGAAATACAAGCTGTACCAAATGATACTATTCCTAGTTGTGAAAGAAATATGTAACCTTGAAAACCCATTGCACAACCATACGGGGTGAAAGAACGTCGTGTAGTACTAAGTCGGTATGCCTAGAATTGCTTGAGAGAGACGAAATTCTCAAGGTACCTGTATGGCACCAACAGCAAGTTAAGAAAAGTAGTTTTAACCAATACATTCCCCGTTTCCCTACCACTGCCTACAATCCGACTGACAGAAGAGGCAAAACATACGTATTTCAAGCAAGGTAAGCTCGGCCCACGGCGGCTATTCCACTCCATCAATAACTATATGTCCCCCTTCCCATACAACGACTATAAGAAACGAAGTAACTCACAGATCTAATCGTCGCGAGCCGCGATATCCCCAAGCGATCTGTAGGTCCCAACCGCCAATGGGTTGGAGAACAGCGAGTCTTGGTCTTCGTTCATATGCGATCTGCATCATGTTTACTCTGATTCTTTGTATAATAATAAACGGTGCGATAATCGATGAGAATCTGGAATGGTCGCCGTGGTCGTAGACAGTAGCTGTAGTACTTGAAGTTCCCGGCGCCACGAATTTATCCGCGAGGGCAACTTTTTCGTCGGGACCCCACCCATCCACTACCGGTAGGGTGTTAAACACGACGATGTTCTTTTTGCAACGGAAACTCATGTGTAGAAGGACGCTGCCGTTCGCACCTGATAGGTTGATCGTGGTGTTGGCGGTGTCAGAGCTGGAACTAGTCATAAATGTGTAGACCATTGGGGAAGCGGGCTGGAAAACACGACCCTGCCAGTCGTGAATGAGGTCAGGGGCTCTGCTGTCCGTCCGTTCGAGGTAGGATACAGCGTTATGTGGAGTTTCGACTAGTCATGATTGGCGCTTGAATTAGCAAAATATATCCCAAAAAGGGTGGTGTGATGTCGCCAAACCTACGTTGAATACATAGACCGGGGAACTCTTGAATTTTTAAGACCAATCATATCGGCGTGTATATCTAGAACAGCGATGGCAGTAATAGGTCAGGAGGAAATGAACCAGCGGGGTCGGACCTGTTATTAATAGCCTAATCACGAGGGGACCTGTGGAATGGAAAATAGATAATGTGCCTTGAAGATTTAAACCACTGCGGTTCTTTGGTTCCTGTTTAGCACGGTGCCCGTTATGTCCGCCGTGTTACACAGTGTAATCTTGGTGTTGCATTCTGCCTCGGCCAATGATTTGTTAGCCTTTTGTAAGTTCAACAGTACGAAGCCCCAAGTTTAGATGACCAGGCCTGGGAGTTGGAAACGAAGCGATAAGAACGGAAATGTCGGTATACGGTTTCTCAAATGTTCGCCTTCGTGGTGGGCAGATAACCTAAGGGCGAAGAATATCATAACTCTCTCTTGAGCACACATATATGCACCAAGATACCTTGGAATATTAGTAATAGCTATCCAGGCAGCCCGCTGACAGATGAAAGAGGGCATAGGTATATATAGCGGCCTCTCCAATGTTCTGGGAATATATCGCGGTATTAATAGCTTGACGTCAATTATAAGGCCCCATTGATGGAAAACCGGGAGGTCGTTTGTGGTCGTCAACCCGCAACGGGAATGTTAGTTCTTACACAGTTGAGATAACCCGGGCGCGGGAAACGTCTTGTTACACACCTCTATCACTCTCGGATCCAGGCGAATGGGCTTAGAGTTATCGGTCTCTTAACATATATACCTTTCATAAGCCCTTTCGGTCATGAACGATATGAGAATGGCTTATAAGCAAAGCCGGAAAGACCAGGAAAAGAAATTTTACTGTGCGACATAACGTCGCCTTTATGGGGAAAACGAGCTTCGATAGCATGGTCCTCAGTCGATCAGTATTCTTGCCCTGTCGGCCATGCATAAATATTGTTCCCGTTGGTGGTGGCAGCAGCGGGAACCGGGGACCTCATGGGCGTCGGCTCTAATTAAATGAGCGACCTGTCGACTGTTGTACATCAGTTGATGACACCACGCAAAAGAACAAAGATTTTGATGACGGAAGTTCTTTGACAAAGGAAGAGTTTCTGACCTTTTTTTCCCCCAATCTCAAATAGGCCGCCATTCAAATATCACCGATCTCGCAGATACAGAGGATTCGTTTTGGTTTGTTCTGCTCAGGCTCTGCTCAATGTTTCGGGGTTTGGGTTAGCCGGTCGGAGGGGACCGTAGGATTGTTGTTTGCGTTTGTTGTGCAGCTGCCTCTCTCCGGGATGAGAAAGATTCCGAATCGGCTCCAAGATTGACATTGACAGCTTCTAAGTCACAAGATACCGCAGATCGTTGGTCAAGAAGATGTGCGCTATGTATAAAAGGCGGGCATGTAATTATATATCCGCTTCCCACTTTTTCTTCCTACCACCATGAAGTCCACTAGCGATGCTATCCCAATGAGGTCCTCCCTCTTCGGTGCGCTCTCCATGGCATGGGCTTGGGGTGTTATCGCGGGGAGCGTGGGTGAGTAAATGCGCACAACGCTGACACTGCTCAATGTATCTAATCGATCGTTGGATAGGTCTCAACGCTTTGATTAAATCCAACCAAACACAGAGTAGCTTCAAGAAGAAAATACCCCCACCAACAGTCCTTACGATCAATGTCAACGGTAAGCAACTTTGCCGATCCCCGTGGGGTATGGCCCTGACTAATGTCTGTGACTTCTTCCCCATAGATGTCTTCCAAAGCGGGGTAGTGCTGACCACGGTGGCAGCACTCATAGCCACCCTCTGCACCTTATTCATGCTTATGTTTTCTGTACCTCATACCCGCCGGATCGCGATTCGTTCTCTTCGAACCCAATCGCTCATCCTCGCCTTTTGTGCCACTTGGCTTTTCGCAGCCTTGGTGCCCTTCACAGTGTTTTTCGCGACCCGCAGTGCAAAGATCACCGCAAAGATCGGAAACATTACGCTTCCACAAGGATTAATTCAGCAAACCGAACAAGCAATGGGCACTACTAGCGTCTATAAAAAGATCGGATACCGTGCGTGTTCAACCTCTTATCTTTAGGGGCCTTGGCCTTCATTGACGCTAGCCCTCGCTTAGTGAGATTGGTGGCGATTATTCCGTGGTTTACAATTCTCTTCACCGTCATCGCGTCGACCGTGATGTTTATGGCTTCCTCCCGCGTTCACCATGAAACAACCACACCTTTGACTCACGACACCAATTCCGGATCCGATGAAGCGGGAACAGTGGAGAAGGCTGGTGATCAAGAAAAGTGAAACTGGGGCATCTCCCCACACTTCGCTTGATTCGGTATGCAATTATGGTTTTCGTTTATAATGACCCTGTCTCTTCCTCAAGTCCATTTGTACATTACCGAAGCTTTTATTATCAGCAAGGAAACCTTTTATCGACGATTAGTTCCTGTGGACCTGGCACCCTGACGCCGGCTTATCAACCACGGGGTATGTTACATTCTCTCACGTCATAGCAATGACGAACCCTATTCTACGGAACTTCACACCCCGGGTGGCTCCTACTTGGCGTGCATCGACTGTGAGTCTAGCCAATTCGTGATGAGTATGACGTTAGTGGCGGCGCGCGGTGGCGCCCGAGAGACCCAGAGAGAGGCTTAATTTCGAGGTCCGCCCGCCCCTCCGAGTCAAAAGTCTCAGGA
The DNA here is from genome assembly GCA_900068955.1 of Clitocybe nebularis. NCBI lineage: Eukaryota > Fungi > Basidiomycota > Agaricomycetes > Agaricales > Clitocybaceae > Clitocybe > Clitocybe nebularis. The sequence goes on along the minus strand of CEMJ01393641.1, from coordinate 6,008 downwards.
ACAAATGAATTGTTTCTATACCCTTTTGCATCACCGAGAGCAATAAAAGAGACGTACATTATGATTCCGCAGTACTGGCGTCTACTACCTGTATTGATGCCCGTCACGGAGAACAAGTAAGGCGGATAGTGGTGCACGCCGGGGTTGAGTGAATTGTGATCAAGAAGGCAATGTACCAATGAACATTGATGAACGAGGGGAGCTACCAGCGAATGAGACGGCCCCCAGATCGGGTCAGAATTAGCCCCAAAAACCAAAGCCAAGCCAGCCAGGCAAGAGATATCCGCATTACAGTCAGCAAAAGCCCCAGAAGCGATATCAGCCCCTGTCTTGTTCATGACAAAGAAACAGTCGAAGCCACAAGAGCAATGTGGGACTCCAAGAGGAGGGGAACAGAGAACAGAAACGAAGAGACCAAACGACGAGGGGACTATATTTAGCGCTGCGTGGCAACAGGAACGAACGCTGAAGAATGAATCATGATCGTCGTGTTATGTTTTTCCAGTTTTTTTTTTTTAGTCATCGCGTCGAGTCGGGGGGTGATGGGGACCGACAGGCAATTATTGGATTCTTTTTTTCGTAAAGTGTGGAAGATCGTCGACGGTGTTATCGATGGGCCTCATCGATGAGATAGCCGCGATCGAGAGGGGGCGGGGGGCGTCTGAACTTTTAGAAGGCGCATAGATGCAGAGTGTGATGCGAAGCAGAGAGAAAGTTGGGGACGTGGAGGACGTAGACGGGTGGGTGTCGTAATGCGCACCTATAAGAATGGGTGCAGGGGCTGGCTGGGGATATGGGTTCATTTAGCTATGGGCGAGAAAAAAAACTTGTGGTACTCACTGTGCTTCACTATGTGGGACGATCGTTGGTGATCGCCCTTGGAGAAGCGCGATGCATGTGGGCATGCGGTATGGGGTGCGGGGTAGAGAATAGACGATGCCCACGATCGTTTTCTTTTGATTGAGTAGATATAGATCGTCGTGCCTAAAGGCTGCCAGGAGTCCAAAGGCCGCACTGGGAGCGCTGCACCGACGCTCGGATGAGGGAAATTATTTGAGAGCCCTCTCTATGACTGGGAGGTGCAGTCATGGTCGATGACCGCAGCTGTATGCAATCTATCATCCATGATATACTTTTCCATCTAGAACGTGGGACAGGGCTTTAGGAGGCCTTCAGGGCACCACAAGAAACACCGCGAGCGAAGCAAAAGTCGACTGACATTTGTTAATGAAACAGCGTATGGGCAGCGAGCTGCGAAGTTCCTGAGCACGCGGGGCACAAGTGTGTGCCCTAAAACCAAGACTAACACATTGGCTTGTATAAACGTGAATCCATAAGGATTACAGGGGGTGAAAAAATCACAGGCCATGACAGGCCATGACTCCACCCACCGTCTGTCAAGACTTGAGTATGTCCATGCCCCAAGGGGGGAAGCCAAGGGAACCGCAAGGGGGGCGCCTGCCATATAGGGAGGTTGGGCAATCAATATTCTTATTGCCGATCGGGCAGTTCAGATCTCACAAACAAGCACCCTCTTCTCTTAATTCTGTCGAGCTTTAAATGCAAGCCAAGGGGACGTGGAAACGGAGCAGAACCTTCCCCCGCTTTCTACCAACCCAACCCCCCCAACCCCACTGCGATGTCTTTCTCTGTACCTTTGAAAAACGTCCGTATCGCTGCCCTTTCAATCGCTTGGGCATGGGCAATTGTTGCGTCGGGTGTAGGCAAGTTCACTCAATGCGTTTCCCGTTGTGTTCGTCGATGCTTATTGTATCTGTTTATCTAGGTCTGAACGCCTTGATTGAGGCCAATCGGTCCCAAAACGCTTTCAAAGCCAAGGCTGAGCTTCCAATGAGGATCACGATCGACGTCTCAGGTACGCTCTCCTCTTTCCACCCATGCACCAACACTCCTCAGACCTATTATTGCAGACGTGCATGAGAGTGGAATCGTAGCGACGACAGCGTCGGTGCTCATCGGCGTCCTCACTTTCAACTTCGTCGCGATGATGTTCCTTCCCCAAACCGCCGCCCTCGCAACGCGCACTCTCCGCCTCCAGGCGTACGCCTTGACCTTCTGCTGCGTGTGGCTTTTCACCTGTCTCGTCCCCTTTACGCTCTTCTTCGCAACTCGCCGGGCGAACGTGCGCGCCTTCATCGGCAACCTGGAACTTCCCGCCTCCTTGATCCAGGCATTTGAAGAAAAGAGCGGGTCGACAAGCGTTTATAACAAGCTCTCATACCGTTCGTGCCATCCCATGATCGTCGTTGTGTACCCCGTTGGCTGATGATATTCGTGTTCGTATCCAGTGAGGCTGGTCGCAATCCTTCCCTGGTTCACGCTTTTTTTCACCATCATCGCGACGGTTGTACTATACATGGCCGCAGCTCGTGCAGCTCGTGATACCCCCGCCACCACCGAAGCAGGCTCCGAGTCGCAACCCGAAATGTCCGAGAAGGAGGGAGATTCACATGTGGAAAAGGCCAGCGTTTGATGTCTGACCCCTCCTCGCACTGCGCAGCGGGATCTTATGGATTTTTTGTATTTGACGACCATCTCATTCAACTTGTACGGATCTGGATGTGACACTTTTTTAGGATACGGGAGATACCACTGTCATTGAAATAATACCAGCTTTTGAACATCTGAACGTGAATGTGGGTGACGGAAAGGGAGGCCGCCTGGTATATTTAGACATTCTTGGTTACGAAGAAGGATCTATCGGGTTGGATCTAGGACATTTAGAGACGTTGCGCAACTGACTTGTATGGGGCTAGGGTGGCATTCGAGTAGAGCCCGTGATAGTACGAAAGCCAAGTCCTGCGGGGCTCCGAAGGTCGGGGCAGAAGAGAAGATACATCTTTCCGGAATCTGCGTGCTTAGTAGACCCATTCTTGGCCTAGGATGCGGAAGTGGGTAAGGACTTGACTGTGTTCAATCAACTTCAAATAAATCGTCAAGGAGGTCATACCCCACTGCCCAACATCGTTGGTCTGCACGATTGACATCTTATCACGACGGAACTACCACAAGTAGAGGCTGATAGGTCCTATCATCATGGATATTCAGGATACACTGCACACTACAGTAGAACTTAGCGAGCGTAGTATTGGTCCGAACCCTCACTTGCTCTTGCAAAAAGCGCGATTGTTAGCTTGTGGCGTGGTTGCAATAATTGATTCGATTTGTTGTGAGATCCGAAGGCCTGTGTCGAAAGACCTATTAGTTATGAAGAGGGGTGATGTAAAAACTTGTAACACCTATTGACGACTTGTTGACGGATACCTGTATTCCGGTTGAGAGACGTGGTGCCTATCTGCATGCTTCAAAATGATTGAAGAAAATTTTCAGCCGGGGTCCCGCAGAGAAGAGATTTGATATCACTGATGCGCAGGGAGGCTAAAGACTTCGGACTTGTATTCGGTCGGGTTAGCGTCGGTGCTGACTTTCAGGCCTAGAGCCGGAGTTATTCGACACTTCATTTACGCATAGAGGCGTCGGACATGAGGAGCTGGGCGCTAAGCATTGATGAACCAAATCTATCAAGGCCGCTCAAAGACCCGCAGTAGGCGAATCATTCAGCGTCATAAGGAGAGCGCGAGATTATCCAATACAAATTAAAAACCCTGTGACCAATATCAGCACAGCGTCGTGTGTCAGATACCGGGGGTGTACTCACCTTGGTATATACACAGCCTAGAAAATATACGATAGTTTAGACAGCTATGGACCCAGGCCTCCACCATCTATATATCTTCGACATGACCCAAAACGCAACGAAGAGCGAGACCATAAGGAGGGCGATGCGCCATGGTTTGAGGCTTCCTTCTCCGATGCCAAATGCTCGGGCAGCACGCTGTGACGTTTGGGCCAAGCTGCTCCCAAAGGATGTAAAGCGGTCTCCCTGAACGTTTGTTTAGAGCATATAAGCCAGTTAATATTTCTCTCTCACCGTATCATCCAACATCAAGTTCTGACGCTCAACGTCTCCATGGATGTCGGTTGTGATCTGCGGCTCTGGGTGTCATGAACTCATTCGTGACGGAGATAGGTAATTTGGACTCACACCTCGCAAAGTACGAATCTTCGTATGAAGTTCGTCTAGTCTCTGGTCATTTTGCGATTCATAAGTGTCCTCCACACGATCTCTCGACGTAGACATGGATGGGGAGGGTGAGTAGTATTGGGTCTTAGGGTTAGGGTTGCAGCTGCATTGTTCACGGTCGGATGCCGGATCGCTATCAATATGTCCGCCGCTTGTCCGCTGCCCCGCCCCGTCCCCATCCATTTAATAGCACACGCCAGTTTTCTTATGGTACATATACCAAGTTTCTTGATTTAGAAGACCGCCATGCTGCTGTCTAGAAAACTGACAAACTCACGGTTTTGATATGTGCCAGATTTCTCGGGTACATGTTGATCGAAGCACCGACGGATGCTGGTCGTGAGGACTTTGCTTCGGAGGTGGTTCGGTGTCCCGATGACGAAGTACTCCGAACTCTGGTGGATCTCTACAAAAATCGTTTTGCATTGTTGTAAGTCCAGGCACTGAGCATGCCCACAAATAATTACTCGGTAGTTCTCTCTTACAGGAGCTGTGGCCCCACGGCCCCCACCCCGACTCACCGCCTTTCAGCACCGTTATTTGGCGCCAAAAAGGTGGAATACAAATCGTCGTCGGCAGAGGTCCCCAGAAGCCATGGTATTTCTATAAACCATTTTATCTTCCATCGTTTAAACCATAAGCATTTAGGCACCGACTCGGAACAGGTCGAATTTTATTAGTACCTTATTGATTTGCTACACACCAGCCTGATTGTATTGGGTAAGGGTGAAGGACATTGGCCTCGGGGTCCATTTCATATACACCCAGGCGTGAGGGGTACTGTTCCTGAGGAAGATAGTTTTCCGGTCGATATAAACTTGTTCCTATTTCATCTACACCAATACTATATAGTAATAGGTGGTAGGCTAACATATCACTAATCATGTACCCTATTCCTGCATGTCCGGTCGCCCTTTTTGCGGCAAGAATAAAGGTAACTGGCCGGTGAACAAAGTCTTTTCAAACGCAGTGAGGGCACTTACTTTCTGTACTGATGAAAATAGATGAATCATTATACGAGCTCGTGATGTTATTGCCATTGGTATTTTCTGAATTCTTGTTCGTAATGTGACAGTTTTTATTACGAGGCCGAGTATATGCATCTCGGGCTTCCTCTGGCCGTGTATCTTCTCGATCCTGGTCCTGAAGTTCCTGCGCCCTCTTGGCCCTATCTTTGATTATGTCCACCAACCAACCGGGTTGTTCTCCATCGATCTTAACAAATGAATCATTAAACGAGCGCGAGATGTTGTTGGTATTATTATTTCCTGAATTCGAG